>JAOBRD020931498.1:0-12365 GCA_027575215.2 Hydrozoanthus sils | reverse complement strand
TTTCTTTCACTTTCGGATGCTATATCCTACATTTATGACATAGGGCGCTATCGCGTAACCTATACCACAACTCTACAATGTTCTAAAACGTGCTATTTCTGTTTAAAAAAGGGAGGGTATGAATTTGAACGAAATTTTCCTTATTATTAAAAACCTAGATAAAATTAAAACGTAAGTCGGTATTAGTTAAGAGTCTAATAAAATAATCTTGAAGTCCTGGCAATGTTCAATGTACTGGAAAGCACCGTTTTCTGCATTTTTCTCAGAATGGACTTGCTTGTGGATGATTCCACAAGCTGCTTCAGACTATCTTTAACTTTCGTTGAACATCCTCCAAGGACATCTAGGACCAAGGACTCCTCCTCCTTATTATTATTATTATTATCATTATTATTATTATTATTGTTATTATAATAGACGTCTTTTCATTTTCTACTCTCCCCAGTTTCTCCTTGGTTCGCGCTTCCAACATGGCGGCCGTTGTTTCGAGATCACGGATTTCCTGTTCCCCATCCACTAAAAACCCGCCGCTACGCAGGCTATCTAGGGATGCGTGAATCATTAAATAAACAAAATAGACTACAAACCAAATAGTGAACAATTTCTTTCGTAATAATTTTTTTTAAACTAAGCAGTTCATATGAGCAAAGTTTATTTGGCAATCTGTTTGATTTGTTAAGTAAGCGAATTGAAGAATGTGCAAGTGAGAAACAAAAATATGCTAAAGTGCATTCCACAGGTTTATGAAAATCACTCCAACATAAGGATATAACAAAGGCATCTTCGTGTTGATAGGTTTCCAAATACTGCAGACTGAGAATAGCAGAGTTATCTTTTATTATCAATATAGAATAAACAGGGGCGTAGCAGGGGGGAGGGGGTCCTGAGTGAGCACCCTCGCTTTGAAACAGTGTGACCCCCCTCCCCCCTCCCCCCTTTAAAAAATCCTGGCTACACTCCTGATAATGCTGTTTAATGTTAAAATGTCTTACAGTCTGCCACTTGCCAACAAGAGGCACGGGAAACGGTGATGAGTAGCTTGCACAGCAGGCCCTACTTCAGTTATTTTTATGGGTGTGTCTGACATAGCCACGCCCATTATGATTATAGTGACTACCAGGTCAAAAATACCGCCTGCTATAAAAATAGCTAGGTGAGGAGTAAACTTAGAATTTTAAGTGCGTTAATCAAGGCGAGAGAAGTTTAAAGCTAATTAAAAAAAGAACAAAGCACAGGTGAAACTGTTCGATCGATCATGGATGAAAAAAAGACTTTCATTTTTGTGGTTCTCCTAACATTTATGCATGAATTCTAAAATCGTTTGCAGAAATTCTTCCGACTTGAAGCCTGTATTGACAGGTATTAAATCTGACAGGCAAATATTTCTGACATTAGGTATGACTCAAGTTTAAATAGATTACAACATAAAGCCACTTAATGGAGAGTTGCCGCATAGTAAGACGTTTTAAATGTGGCGTCCAAAAATACTTTCTGCATGATCAAAAATACTGGTCGGGACTAATCTCAAACAAAAATACTTTAGTTTACACCGTAAAAAGTTTTTAACTAGAACTTGACAATCGCCATCAAGTTGTATTAACTAGTTTTTTATATAAGGAACAAGTGTTCCGCACGCTATTAATTATATCATTTCAAGATGTTCAGAACTGTGAAATACTGTGACCGTGCCCGGGAAATTTATACACGAAATTCTTGCATTATAAGCATTTCGATAAAACGAGCTTTCAACTTGTGAATCACTTATTTCTTCGCTAGTATAATGCATATGTTTATCATGAAAACGTAAAAACTTTTGGTTTTCGGTATTCGGTTAAATTACTGTTTCGTGTTGGTGTGTGCTTGTGGTATTGAACAAGATACGATCAGTCGGAGAGCTATTCAGGACAGGATAAGCACTCAAATATACTAATCTGATATAAGTGGAACCGGATTTAACTTTGACCTCAGATATTCGAAAATTCCTGTAACCCTTTTCGTTCATATTGTTGTTACTCTAGCAAGTTCTCTGTGTTTCATTAACCAAATTAGTAGTTTCTTTCCTTTCTCACGGCTAGAAGATAAAATACTGCGCGCACAAAGGTTAAAATGGTGTGGTCCTTACTAGGGAGGTAAAAAGGTTTTAGTATTTGCTGATTGGATGTCATCAATTATTGCCAGACAGTATTGTTGTTGTATAGAGTTAAGAGCTTTAAAAACTGACTTGGATTTCGATCACCAGGTCCTTCAATATTTTCCTTAATTGCTTTTCACGTTCCTTGGCAGTGGAATGTTTTTTGTTCTTATTTTTAAAGTTTAAATTTTTGTGGATTCGTTAACACTCTAAGCAAATACAACGTCGCTTTCGTTTTGTCTGTATTGGTTTTGACTCGAGGAATCACGAGAGAACAGATGATAGGATTCGAGATCCCCTTCGAGGTCAACCACCGGGGGGGGGGTTCGCCCTTATTCGAGAAGAAGGTCTATTTGTTAGCGAGGTTAGAGCAAAGGCAGTGAAGGTCCGGCAAAAGGAATCGAAATGCGAACCCACGACAGACTGGCGCCTCGCCAACTAGGCCAACCAGGATGTGCGCGGTATTTAACCAATTTTACTGATTTTATCTTACTACAATTTTAATTGAGCTTCTCTTGCGCTTGATTTGATTGAGTTAGAATGCTGAGGAATTGAACTCGTCTCCTTCGCACCCCTTTTTCGGGAGACGTTCTTCCCAACCACAGGCGGCCCAGGCACAGAAACATACGGTATTTGTATGGAACTACGGGCAGGTAAAATTGAAAATTTGATTTTCTATAAAATTTTGCTTACATTTTGGTAGCCTGTTGATTCTTTCTAGCCGGTTTTTGTGGTTACTGGTAACCAGGCAGTAAGCCTCTATGTCATCGTTTTTAAGTGCGTGCGTGCATGCGCGTGTGCGTAAGCGTGAAAGAGTAACTTAATCTTCGGTTTGTCTTCGGTTTGTCTTCGGTTTTTGCCAAGTTTTGTTGGTATACCTATAACGCGATGAATTAGACAAGACAATAATTAGCGGTATGTTTTCGATATAATCTAGCCAGTTCTAGAATTCATCAGTATTGACTGATGTTCTTTCCTATGCTCTCTGGCATAATGTGTCGAATCTTGAGTGAAATCACACTGTGTTCTTAGCTTGTTCATAAAGGTAAAAGGTTATGTAAATTTTTAGTGCAGTGTTTCCTGTAGAAAGCTCATGTTGTTCCTTCAAAATGTTAAAAAAAATTTCTTAAGTTGTAGAAGATTTAGGTTGATTCGGCATGAAATAACAAAACACATGTCAAGAGACATCAAGCGAAAGTTGAGACTAGATTTGTACTTTCATAATCAGCGCCGGCTAGTTTACAATGCTTTTCAAGACCAAGAAATCATGAAAGCTTTGGAAAATTGGTGTCAATTTAAGTACGAAATAATAATAACAATAATTATAATAATAATAATGATAATAATAACAATAATAATAATAATAATAATAACAATAATAAGAATAAGAATAAGAATGACGTTTTATACCTTAGTTCTAAAATGCATTGCGTTTTTGTGATGAGCGTTTGACTTTTTCCATATTTTATTTGTTTCTTGAAACTTAATTTGTTAATTCTGACAATTTTATCTGCCCAAACTCTGGCATTAACTTCCCAATATATAAAAAGTATAGGACCGATATCACTACATGTATTTTAGCAAGTTGTATTACAAACAGTTCGGTTCATTCGATTCACACAATTAGCAATAAATTTGAACCGAAAATGGTTGACTACGTAACGTTGCACGAGACTAATTTATATGATTCTCAGAATCGTGTTTTTCATTTTTGGAGCATCTATGTCTCTTTAAGAGACAAAGCTTGAGTATAATCATCTGAACATATGTAAATGACGAATTCGAATTTAAAAAGTTTTTACACTCTGATCGCTTAGAAAAACTGTCTTTCAGACAAGCGGTGTTTTAACGCTGAGTACTCTGGGAATAATTAATTTACAACCGGGCATCGGTTTCACTTAGGTTTTTTCTTTTTAAAATTAATTCGTATTGTTTGGCACTTGAGTTTTGCTCCGTTTTGTTTTCAAAACTGTTCTCATGCATATGGAAATGCTTGTAATATCTTTCAATTCCCATCTCCTCATGCAGTTCGGGAGGCATGTAGACACATCAAGTGGTCAGGAATAAAAAAGCCCTATACTGTAATATTCTAAATGATAAAAGCAGTAGCCACATGCAGTCGCTGGCTGCCTGTTTTGTACTTGCAGGCATTTGAACGATTTTGTTGCCCTTTGGGTTCACCCGTAGGAGAACCTCTAGTGGCAGGTGGCTGCCCACCGTCATGGCCGCCTTTAAAAGTTTACTAGACTTAAGAAAGTGTGCAAAGCCGGCAACTCGTTTTGGGGTCTCTTTTCATGTAATCCCAGTTTGATATAAGGTATTTTCTAAAATACTGAAACCATGAAGTTTACTAACAGCTTAATAAGAATTATGAATCAAATCTAAAATATGGAAATTCATAACAGGAGAGCTTTTTTGATGTCCAATCCAATCCAAGCAAAGATTGTTTTCAGCGTTTAGTTTGCTAAAAAGCAGGTACTGGCAGAATTCTTTTCAAAGAATACTGTAAAATAGTGTCAAAATGACGAATACTTTTTAAGAAATTTTTCGGAGTCACATGACCATGCAAAGCCCCAAAGAGCCACGAGTCAGCGGAATAGCATCAAAACTTTGATCGCATTAAAAACTGAAAAGGGTTATCAATCAAACAAGAATCTGTTACTCGTGCAAGCAAGACACCAACAGTTCGTCTACTGAGTCACTTCTCTTGCTAGCGTTTTATTTGCACAGCTTGTACTACTGGATTTACATGAGACTTTGAACGTAACTACTTAAAAAAAGACACAGCAGCTTTTAAACTCGATAAATAAAATTTTATTTTTCGAATGCAACTTAAATTACAACAATCAAATTGGATTTTAACTATTCAGTAATGAAAACATTTTATATTTTACTTTGTTAATGCATACAGTCTCGGTTCTTGGAGTATACCAGTATTCACGGCCGATACGAAAATTAGATTTCAATAATTTATTCAAAAGGCCTTACAGAACTTAAGACACTTAGGTCAAGGTATTGCTTGATATTTGAAAACTTCGTACTTTTTTGTGAATTTTTGTTATATACAAGTTTTTTAATACTCTGTTATATAGTTTCCGAGGTTTTGTTCCTTGCTAGTAGAGTTAAACTTAAAATATGAGCTGCTTTTAGTTTGTTGTGATATCAATAGGAAAAATATAATTTCTGTTTTTTTTACATAGTAATGAAAACAGCCGACAAGACGCCCAAAAATATGTAACTATGGTGTTTTCTTGTAACAACGAACCGCGCCAGTTTCATCGTCTTGACAATGCCAGCTGCTACAGGGTTTCTGTTGAGATAAGGCAAAGCAAAACATTATTTTCGGCGTTTTTTTCGGTCATCCCTATCTTTTGCGAGGGGCTTAGCGCCCAAACCAGAGAAATCAGCAATGAAAACATATTTTTGATTACGGATGATCGTCTCGTCCTTTTTCAGTTCATGTAAGTCTTTTTTAAATTAAAAGTGGATAGCAAATAGAATTAAACATCAAAGTACAAGTTTCAGATAAATAAAAGCTATTGGAAAGTTTTACGACTACGTGTAATTAAATCTAATTTCAGTCCAGAAAACATTCATTACCACAGGAAAATATGCACTTTCTATTTGCCCGTACCTTACTCCATCTTATTCCCGTTTGATTCATGTGCCGCATCAATTGCAGCCTTTAGAACGAACCTGGAATCCTGCAATAGAGGTGGAGTTAAATTTAATTTAATTGGCCTAGCTTTATATTCCTTATGTATTTATATAGGAACTCAAACGATTATTGGGAGTAAAACTAACAATGGCTACAGCAAGCACTCGTAGAAGAATCTGCGAAAACGGGCGGGAGAAATTGTGTTCTATCTTTGAAGGAGTAAAGCAACTTTAGGCATACGAAACACAGTGGGCTTTTTTTTTTTTTTTTTTTGCAGTCTTTATTCACATTTCTATTCTCAAACACAGTTGACATAAGATAAGACTGTACTGCAAAGCTATTTTTGCATCTTAAAATTTGAAATGAAAAGTAAAATATAGAAGTGTATATGAAAGGAAGAATCTAGAGCCTGGATAAAAACCTTTTTGGCTTTCGGGTTAAGTCCCTAGCTAGAAAATGTGTTAGGTTAAAAAACCATGTAGCTTGATTACGCTGAAAGATTAACCTACAGGGAGTACTGATGTAAAACTTCATTATCATGCAACGGTTTTCTAATGATTCAGAATGGTGACGAAAGGACAAGTGATTAAGATGTTCTTTACAGTTAGGGGTCACGAGACCACAAGTACCATGACAAAATGGTATTCAGAAATGGTAAGAGCAGCTGGTTGACAATAGTCAAATGGCAAAGTTTTAGCTATTGGTTTTTAATAATGTGAGAATGGCACTGATGAGCAATATTCGTTGTTAGTTTTGAAGTACTAAATGTTAGTACTTGATCAAACTACCTTCTAACTAATATCAACGCTGCTCTTTTCATTTTTGATCAACGTTTTGTCATAACTAATTTATTTATGGTAGATGTGGTCAAATTACCTCAAACTGCATGCAAAGGGTCACTATACAGAAGGCGTTACTTAAAAGACACTGATTCAGTTAACTGGTACATTATATTGATTTTACTAGCGAGACGTTAAGTAGTTTCTCACCTAATCGATTCTGCCATGTACGAAGCCTACAGCGAATTTTCTTGATCCATGTCTCCATCCAAACATTTTTGCTAAATATCACTGGTCTAGTGCTGTGTAAATCGCTGTAACGCCCGGCTACCAAAAATGTTTGATTAGCTCCATAACTCACGCAGCTACATCTTGTATTTATCACAATCTTGGTAACTCTCTTTAGCTTGTCTTTCTGAATACCTCTTCCAAACTTGAAAAGGGGTTGAAGAACTCTGATTTCAAGTACTTCCCTACTGCGTGAATTGACGGTTACTTTAGTTATCCTTACTTTTAAAGCTGTGAAAAGTTATAAAGCAAAGTAAATCATTATTTCTGTGCAGTGAATGGTTTTACAAACTCTAATCTTAATATACCAAAAGGTTTGTAACAGGGTTAATTGATAGTTTTACAGACTCATATCTTGACATGACACCCACGCCCAACTCCAAAAAACAAGACATAGATCTTATGACATGATACTTAGCAATAAGATGGTAAGACTTCTCGGGAAATACCATGACCTATAGATATCTGTCTTGTCAAAGCTGTTTTTACTAAATTCTATGTATT
Organism: Hydrozoanthus sils; assembly: GCA_027575215.2. Taxonomy (NCBI): domain Eukaryota; kingdom Metazoa; phylum Cnidaria; class Anthozoa; order Zoantharia; family Hydrozoanthidae; genus Hydrozoanthus; species Hydrozoanthus sils. The sequence goes on along the minus strand of JAOBRD020931498.1, from coordinate 5,005 downwards.
CACTAATCGCAAGAATGTCTCCATCGCGTGATTGATTATTACACAAAACAAAGCCCAAAGCTTGAACCCTGCAGCAGTCGAACTCTACAAACTGATGTCAAACTTTTCAATAAACTAAAGTTTAAAGATTGATACTTTCAATTTTTTCGGCGGCGCATTGGCCGAGCGATTAGCGTGTTGGACTCATATAATCCTAGGGTCGCGAGTTCGAGCCCCGGTCAGACCACTACGTTGTGTACTTGAGCAAACACTTTATACGACCTTTTCCAGTCGACTCAGCTGTAAAAATGAATACCATTGCCAGCTTCTAACCTAGGATGGATTCAGTGCTCTGTCCAGGGGGAGTCAAAGACTGTCATCTACTTAGTACTACAGAAACCGGCGGTAAACTGCGGCCTGATGGGCCAGTAGGCTCGAGTAAGGATTGAACTTTCGGTTTCAGAAAACTAAGCTTTGAGAGGAGTAAGCTCTATCAAAACTGTTTGATTAAAATGACAAGTAAAAGTTAATGAGTGATTTCAGGAATTTAGGATATTGTGCCATAATGTTTCGTTGTTCTTTTTTCTGCGTTTGAGTTGATGGTCAGTGAACAAAAGTGCGAGAATAAAACGAGTAGTTTTACAAAAACTGGCAACAACAGCGCGTGTCACAGTAGAAGACGGCACCGCGCTCATTTCGATTCCTTTAATAATTGGTTTTGAAAACTATTGATAAATAAGTCGAAATAAACCAATAAGCTAGCACCATGCTCAATTTATTTAATGGCTGGCTTTGAAAATAATAGAATAAGTCGACATAAGCAATTTTGCGAGAGCTGGCTAGAGGAATTGTAACACGAGATAACTAGAGCAGAAATATAACCAGCGTTACTGAGATAACCAGTAGCACTAGAAACGACGACGTAATAGTATTGATGAAGGCGGTGCTGATTTCGTTTCTTCGAAAGCCATAGCAGAGGAAGTTTTAGATTTGTTAAGGCAAGTTTAGGGATAAAGGGATAGGGGTGGGGAAGGTAGAGGGAGAGGGGGGCATCCTCTGTAAAACAGAATACCATGTTTGTAGTGGCAAATTAATCCAGAAAAACATCTAATTTAAGTTATTCTAGAATTTCAGAAATGTCATCTTACCAAAGGTAAAGTTTCTTTTCTTGAATTGTTTGAGAGTCAACGGCTTAAGCCTTGCGCACTTCTTAGCACACGGATCTACTAGGGAACAATAAAACCATTCAACTTTACTGCTAGTAGATTAATCCCTACTAATAGTTTAAGATACCATCATACGCTGATCTGAACTTCACATGGTGACAGCAAATATTCATACACGCATAACCTGCATAGCAGTGAATAACACCATGTAACAATTAAGCAATATAAACTGGCTTTCGTTGGTAATTTTTATCAAAAATAACTTTTCTTGGTTTCTCTTCATAGCTCTCGTTCAAATTATGTTAAAGTTCTCAGTGGATCGAATAAACATTTGTTACAACCGTGCATTGGCGTTTCTTTGCTCAATTTAAAATCCCATAAGTTCTGTATCTCGTTAGCACCTGGCCATGGTTTGTCTAACTCTTGACTTATAGACAGAAACCATGACAGATTTTGCTGTTGTCCCTCCTGAGTATAACCTTAAGAACTATTTTATGTGACGTTTTTTTCTCCAGTTTTTAAAGAGAGATCATTTATTTTAAAGACCTGAAAAGTATTGCAATTTTAGTACTACAGAACAGGATGGGCGAACTGGTAAATTGTTTTTCGTTTGGCTATTTGCAGATCACTGATTTCTGTCGATACACGCTTTTCAGTTTATAAGATCCAGCAAATCTTGCCGAGGCTCAGTGTTCTTGATTTTTCGGCGGTTTCAGCCTCAGTTGTTCTTAAGTCGTTCTTATTTTTAAGTGTGGCTTAAATCGAATAAAAGCTAGGCCTAAAGTATTGCAATACGCGAGCTAACTTCAGGGCAAACTTGTATATGATTTGAGGCAATAAGAAAAATTTTGAATCACATTTTATTCATTTAAAGTTCAAGATCGTAACTGAGCAAAAGAAAAACAAAAAAAACTATCCATCCTGCTCGAAACTCGACTTGTTCTTAAGTTGTACTTAAATTTTGGCAATCTGAGCTTCGTCGTTCTTATAAATTTACTTTTCCTAAAAAAAACCGTGTAGTACAATTTTAGTTTTTCTGTATCTGTATAATTATTAATTACTAGCTGTGCAAAACACCAAAATAGGGTATGTAGCACAGGAAAATGAGCAGTCTAATTAACAGTAATGTTAATTAGTTTGAACAAGATTTTTGATGTTATTTCGATTTTTTACGATTGGTTTTGTAAAGCTTAGGTGTTGTGACAGGTTAGGCAAGTCTATTAATAAACAACAGTTTGATATCAATGATGTGTAATTCGGCAAATTCAGTAATATAATGACTAGTTTGAACAAGATCTTTGATGTTATTTCGATTTTTTACGATTGGTTTTGTAAAGCTTAGGTGTTGTGACAGGTTAGGCAAGTCTATTGATAAACAACAGTTTGATATCAATGGTGTGTAATTCGGCAAACTGGTTAAACATTTAGATGAAATACAGTGTTTCAGTGCTTAAACAAAATAACGTTCTTACCTGAAGGAGCTACAATGGACTGCGGGGAAATGCACAGTCCTTTGTCTGGTTCTGGAAACGTCTTGCAGTCGTATTCTTTTGGCCATACGGCGCGTAAGCTGCGAATTGTTGGTTCGCACGCATTCCTAACACGCTGACACAAGGACCGACACGGTGGGACGGGATGTGGCACGGAACTTTCAGTCAGGCAAATGGGAACTGACATGGAACACAGGAAGAAGAGCAGCTCGTCTGAACACTTTGACTGAAGCAAGGGCACGTAACGCTGGAACTCCGCGTTGGCATGTGTTTGGTTGAATAAATCTAGCGCATTGGGGAAACGTGTAAGATTGTATGGCAGAGCTCTGCACTGGGGAATGAGGACCGGTTCACATCGAGGATTCGGTGGGTAAGCTTGTACCACGACAGCCACAAGGCATAAACACACTGTTAGCAGAAGCATCTCTGTACCGGCTTAGTAAAAAAACCAAAGAACTTTACCACTGCACTGCTTTTGATTTGTTGTGATTCTCGAAACCGAAACTCCTTTTATAATAGCTAAGTGTCGGCAAATAGAACTTTTTAGTCTATTAAGACACAATCTTTATCTCATTTTCAGATTAAAAGCTTAATTAGTGAAATTCGTCTACGGTGACCCCTTAGATACAATACGATGATAGATTATTTCCCAATTATGAAAATCGCTTTAAAAAATATTTTACTACCTTATTTAAGATAGCATATTTGAGAGTGCTACGAGTGGTATTGAGGCTAGACGGCAGAAGTTTCTTTTCGAGGATTTCATTTGCAAAGGAGAATTAAGATTAATTTGAACAAACTAGTAAACTGGTAGAATATTATCTCTGTGCAACCGACTTGCCGACTTTTGACTAACGGCCGACACAAACTGACGTGGAAGCTGAAGAGTATCAAAACATTCAATAAAACGTGTCATTATTGTCTTAAAACCAAAAATGGTTTTAAAAAGTATCAATGTGTTCGATGGATAAACCGTGTTTATCGCTGAGCCAGGAGCCCATAGCACTCTATGTCACGATAACCTATATAAGTACGTACTAACTGTAATAATCCTTTTACTAAGTAATTGACATTGGCATGCAGGAATGCTTAACTTTGTAAGCAGTTGTAAATATTTTTCGCTCACTTTCCTTACAAGTGCTGTAATTATAATCCGCCAAAAAAATGAGTGCACGCAAAATTAAAATTAACACTGAACCTAAAACTCTTAACTTTTTTTTTTGCCTTTTATGGCAGTTAAAGCAAGCTAAATTAATACAGATAAGAAAGTTGTAAATACATGTGTATATTTATGTAGTTGCTAGATTATATAAGGCCCGGCTTAATAAGGGAAAAGAAAATGTCAAGAAGCGAACTTATACAATTTTGCATCAGGACCAAATCCCAAAATATTTGAACGAACAACTTAATAGATGTTGCATTTGAATTCGAACTCTTTGCAAACAATTTTTCTGGTTGACTCATAAAAATTAAGGAATGTTTTCGGCATATAAATTTGTTCACCGTTGTAATGAATGCGATAAAAGGGAATATTCCACATAATCGGGAATTAAGAAAAAAGAGCCCCCCCCAGGGCTAGAACGCCCCAGAACGGAATGGCCAAAACTCATTGTGGCAGTTAGTTAGCAATTAATGACTGGAAAACACTGTCGCAAACATTTAATGCCCTAACGCTTATGACAGTTTTTAAAATTACTTATTCATACTTTAATTCAGATGACATTTAATTAGTAGTAACGTATAGCAATTTTACCTTTTTATTCAATCTTGATATTGAACTGATTTTTAATATTTATGTACATCCATACGTATTTTTATTTATCTATTATTGTATAGAGGATCTCCCCACTGTTAAATGGCAAAAGCTTTGTATCTGCATGAAGAGACCAAAGAACAATGCTCTGACAAAAAAAGGCTTTTGGGATTGAGTGGTACCTTGGTGCTTAATGAAAACAAAGTATTTAACTGATTAACCAATGTTCAGGCTCTACAAAAATATTATTGACTTCAAGAACTTGAAGAGGCGACGTTCGGTGCTCTAACCTAGCATTACGCAACGAACTCTCATGGGAAGCTGATAACGAAAGTAATGGAAGTATCTAGTCTGACACTCACACCCATGAAATCAGTCCACTTCAAGATTGATATTTCCACATTCCGCTTGCCATTTTTTTTTCTATGCACTCACGTCCACGCTGTGTTTTTTTTTTGTGAAAATTGCTATTAGAAATGAGGTTGAATACTTCACTTGCAGAATACGTGGAAGGAAAAACCATCCCGCATTCATACCCATGCAGTCAGATATCGGCAGGTATTAAAAGAATAGGGTTGTTGAAAACACGTGTTTGTGTATAGATTAGGCAGTTCCCC
>JAOBRD020931391.1:0-12366 GCA_027575215.2 Hydrozoanthus sils | reverse complement strand
ACAACTCTAACAAAACTGCTGTGTTTTACAGGAGTCAGAATTGTTCTATGAAGTGGAAGTTGCTGGACCCCCACAGGTCCTTGCTCTGCTCAATGGCAATGGAGGTAGGAATCTCAAGTAATGCATTCGGGGTATTTCTGGCTTGAAGCAACACAACATCATTTTGTTTCTGGCAAGCAACACAACATCATGTTTTTAAAAGACCTGGAAGTTGATGCAGTTAATGATTAAAAGTGGTCACGATGTGTATTTCCAAACATTAACCACGCTTTCTCTATAACAATAGAATTTGTTTGGAACATCACTAATGCAAGTACACCATTTATTTTCAGTTTTTTTTTTATCTAATAAATCAGATACTTCTGGAATTTCTCCATGAAGTTGATCACTTGTAAACAGTTAAGCTTTATTATGCTATTGATTCTCCCTGAGCCTTAAATTAATTTATTAATACCTTAGGCATCCAGCCTTTTTGCTTTCGATCGTTAACAAGAAGGTCGACCTTAATTGAATTGTCGTTAGCATTATTAGTAACACAAGAGTATCTTTATGACTATAGTAATTCCAAATAGAAAAAATAGTGCTGCCGACCTGTTTTCATTGTTCATAATCGGTTTTTCACCATTTCACTTGCTTACAAACAAAACTCGCCACACTACTTGCAAATTTTTACGACGACAAAATTCTTCTCGCGTTGCCTCGTGTTAAGGACATTACAGCTTACCCAAAATGCTGCGCGCCTTGTAAGGAATCCCAACAAACAACTCGGTGCCCAGCGAGCGGACACGTTCGCTCAGCTGCAGATGCAAATAGGTTTTGCTACAAGAAAAAGGATAACCTTGATGTTTTTTTAGTTTGCTCAAGTTTTGGGTTTCCTCAACATGTTTCTCATCGAATGTGTTCCGTACAGGCCCTAGTGGGGAAGATGTGCTTTATGGGACATCGGATGGCAAGATAGGCTTGGTTCAGATTGGACGGTGTGTGTGGTGTTACAAGATTACTTTTTTCGTACTGGTCGTTGATATATTACTCGTATTACTTGGGGAGGCATTGATAGCAACATATTCGTACTTTCTGAAACAGAAATGAAAGTTGCATTTTTCTCATAAGACAGCTAGTTCACACTCAGGACTGAGCTCTATCTATGATCGTTCATGACAGGAACATGAAAGTACTGAGTAGCATGTCATTATAATTTGCTACTTTAGCTGCAGTTATGGTTAAGATTCTTCTGGTTTAGAACCAGTCAAACTTTAAGTTGTAGCCATTTTGTCGTATACAATATTAATACAACCTTGATATAATGAAGTGGACTGGATTGGCAGTACAACAAAGATACCGAAAAAACAATATTTAAAACTTTGTTATTGGGTTGGCACTGTATTTACTTACAGATTGTAGAGTTAGCACAACAAATACAGTTTTTCCCATCAATGCAACAAGAGTTACAAGCTGAAGATTAAGAATGAGCAATAGACACCCCTTGGGGAAACATTAATAGTAGCCGAATTAAACATTTGTTTTCTCCTGATGTGAATTAGCTACGACAGTTCAATAGTAGTTTCATGTCTGGCTAAATTTAAAGCATCCAAGACAGGTCCACAAGTCTGAGAACAGCATTGGTACCCTAGCTTGAATCAGAAATTAATTTACTTTTTGAAAAGAAACTCTTACTTGAAAAAAAGTTTTCTTCCTTCATATCCAAATTGGATTCTGTATACAGTATATATGTAACATTGTCTCAACACATTTTTCAGTCAGAAAAGTACTTTTTCCTGTTGTTGGTTCTGTTATTTTGCTTTAAAAAATAATTTAGTTTAATCATAGCTTTTTAGAATAAGATGTAAGGCTGATGGATTTACCCCTATGTCTTGTGTTTAAGAAATTCACCAAATCACAAGTGGGAGGTTACAAATGATAAGAGAAGTGGAGGTATGTTTTCACGTACATAAAACAGGAATATACACACAGGTCTGGTTAGTCCTTTCAGGTCAGCTGTATTGGTTACTGCTCCCAACTGGAGCCCACACTTTTCATGGAACAAGTTTGGAAGGATTTCACCTATCGGAAGTTGAATATAACAAATTGTTTATTCAATATGTGATTTTGTTTAATGTTAGTACATTATGAAATTTAAGATACTGTGTGTAAATTATACTATATATTAGTATTACCAACTCGGCTACGTACAGCTTGGTTGGTTTAGAAATAATAGAGGTATGCGAGACAAAATTTACCTCCGAAACTGTAGAGTCAATGAGACTGAAACAAAATGGCAAATGGAAGCAGTCACTTCTTATCCCTTTCGGATTATTGAAAAAAAAAATGCTATAAAAACATGGGATATTAAAAGAGTCTAAACGCATTCTCTGTTTTACCCCATTTACGGCATTTTCTAGTTGATAAGCTTTCAAAACTACATTTGTTGTAAATTAGACTGCTCATGCATGAGTTCTTCTTGCTCTGTGATTCGAATTCGCTTTAATAAGAGTTTTTTTGTACAAATTTTTTTTTTGTCTTCCATCGGTCGACCAGTTGTCTTGCCGGTATATACTATGGCGCTTAGTAATATTCTGCTAATTTTCACCTCGTATGTAATGGGATAAGTGTTAATCATTCCAATATATATGTATTGACATTTTCAGGAGTCCTGGCAATTGAAACATACGATATCACTGCGGATGGTGTCCCTGATTTGCTGGTGGGTAGGGATGATGGCCTTGTGGAAATCTATGGTTTTGATGAAATGGAAGAACCAGTACACAGATACAAACAGGTACAGCAGCTGTGGTTTTGGAGTCGAACAATAGTTGTTTTAGTTGTCTGCCTGTCTGCGATTACTAAGCAACCTCTTCCTTTTCAGAGCCAAATTACTTGACTATACCTTTTGCTGCTCAGTTTAATTATAAAAGTTAAGCATTAGCTACTTTATTAGTATTTCAAGAAATTGTGTGGACACAACGGGAAACTTTCGACAACTGTTTGAGTTTGTAGAATTTTGCTCACATCACTGGGATGCATTGACTTTTCAATTTTTACCAGTCTAACGTCGACATTTTGGCGAGAAATAGCAAAAATTCAGGCTAAAATTCTGTACTCACCCAAACCTAATTATGCACACAAAGCTATTGATCTTCAGACCAAAATATCAGAGGTAAACCTCGCTTTACAAACAACCAAAAATTCTCAAAATCACTGTTAACATTAGAGTTAGGAGTAATGGTAAAGGGTTGGGGTAAGGATTATATCTTTTAATTCACAAAATGAATAGAGGTGTTTGACGACCATAGACTGCATGAAAATCTGAAGTTTGGCGGTCCAGTTACTGTATGCATTTAATTAAGTATGGGCGAGTATGGAAGTTTTACCAAATTCGAATAATGGTGAAATTCAGTGCTTCGTAATATGTATGTTACAGTAATTTTAAATCGTTATTTTTAATTTATGTTCATCAACAGACATTCAGCGAGAGCATCACGTCCATAACAGGCGGTTGTGTGAGTAGCCCTGGGTATGATGAAGTTGTTGTCGCATCTTATGCTGGTTGGATTGCCGCACTGACGACCGAGCCCCAGCACAAAGAGGGAGGGCCTGGAACCAGCGCCGCCCCTCAAGAACCAGTTGATACGGAAACACAGGCCAAGATTGAGTCGTTAAGGTTGGTGGGTTTCTCCAAGTCAATGCGTTTAGATAGAGTTTCTTCCTACATATGCACGGTACATCAACACATTACCATGGTTAAATAAAGCATTGATGAAGACAGAAGACGCTGCTAAAACATGTCTGCAAAGAAACTCAAAGTTGTAGTTTATGTTTTGAAAATAAACGCGTGGTGTGTTGTATTTTTAAGGAGAACTGAACCCTAAAATCAATTTTTCTTAAATAAAATCTTTAATGGTGAGAAAACTGCGTTTAAAAGGTTTTTATTGTGTCGCACTGATTTTCCGGAAGGTGAAAAAAGATGCTATATTTATATTTCAGCTGATTTTCCGAGAAATTCTAGTTTGAATGTGCAAAATGAGGTTGTTGAGCGTAGGTGCGTGTCAACTTGTCAGTGGTAAACCGAGGTAACGTGTGACGTAGGTTCAAGCGTTTGTACCGTTGTAGCTGTCATCAGCTCGCGTCTGTAGTCAAGAGTGAAAGTAAACATTCTAATTGTGTACGATGTTTCCCTTTAATGTTGAACTTTTCTAGAGCTAACTATATATTAACTCTTTCCCTTGTCTAATGTCATAGCCACTTACTCCGCTGACTATTTCTGAGCCGCCAGTACAAAGGGGGATGGGCCGTGTAAAGTGTTCTAAACTCCAATTTCTTGGAAAATCGGCACGACAAGAAAAAAAATAATTTAATACAGTTTCCACACCTCTAGGGGTTTCAGTTTAAAAGAGGTTGATTTTACGGCTCAGTTTCCCCATTAAGGTAAAGTTGCTTGGGATGATCAACCCAATCAAGTATATTTTAAAACATCTCAGTCGGAGATCTTTGTCGTGTAAATGTAGTCCTGAACATACATTGCAGAGAACACACTCTGCCTATTCTCAACAGCTGGTTACACTTGCAGTATTGAGTAACTAGTCAACCCTAAACAGCTCAAAACCATACTGTTGGCCAGCCAGGTTGTGTTATTCACAATGCATGTTTCTGTTGTTCCTGTTGCAGGCAGGAGATCGACACCCTGCAACAACATGTACTTAGAGAAAGAGAGAAATATCAGTGCACTGCACAGTCCGCCACCGCTGTGTCTGCCATTCCCCAGTTTGCCATTAATGATCGCTTTGCTCTTAGCCGGGATGATGCCAGCTATACCCTGGGAATTGAGGTGCAGATCCCGATAGACAATGTTCTCTTGCAGGTTTGTCCGCTTACTTCTTACCCGAAATGAACCATCCGTATATTTCATCTTAAATACTTCAAGAACTCTACTTTATATTGTCTATACGAGCTCTCTAGATTAGCGGCTTGCGTGCTTGAATTATTTACCTATGTAAACTTCCACAGGGATCCCGCAGGGCATTAAAAGTTATTATGAGTCTCATTGCAAATTTAAGGCCTTAAAAAGGTCTTAAATTCGGTAAAATTGCTCTCTAGTTCTAAAAATTTAAAATGAGTTGCGCAATAGCAGTCACTTTTTTATAATATATATTCTTGAGATATTCACTGAGTTTTGTGCTACTCAATCGGACAAACGACGTGTCTTGTTTATTTAGCTGTTAGCTGGACATGGATTTAGGACTTTATTACAAATGACAGTCTTAGTTGATGTTAGTAAAATAAACAAAAATGCGCTATCATTTTCTTAGAAAACAGACAACACACTCTTCTAGTAAATAAATTATTGTTCAGAGAAGTAAAATGCATAGGACGACCCGCCACCTGGTTAGCCCAGTTTGTAAGGCGGCAGTCTGTTGTCTGGGAGACCTGTGTTCGATTCGCGTTGCCGGACCTTCACTTTTGGTCTTAAAATAACCGAGGAGAGGGTACTGCCTGTGCTCTAACATCTCCAAACGGTTAAACCTTTCGCATCTTCTTGGGTAACTTGGACATTTATAAAAGAGCCCAAATAGTATATGCCCTGTGATTGGTTAAACTGTACCGATAAACCTCCGCTAGAAAACAAAAAAAAATATTAGTTTCCCATTTTTGTTTCGAAAAAATGGCCGTTAGTAATGATGCTTTTCGGGAATTTGACTCGAAAGTAAAAGAGGGAGACTCAGAAAATGTATAGCTGAGTTCAGCAACAAGATAATAAAGAAAAACAAGAGGCTACATGTAACCTTAACTCGGGCCGAATTAGTTACCACCCCAGGCAGTACTTTTCCCTTGCATTTTCAACTTATAAATTTAACAAAATTATTAAGAGCATTTCACAAAAAAAGGAACAAACCTTTAGAAAGGTGCCAAGGAAAACTTGGATTTTGGTGCAAGAAATTATTATTTCCCACAGCTATATCGATCAAGTGTTTACTATAAAAAGTCCAATGCAGACTTATAAACACAACTTGTGTCACATCAATAAATACTGGTGTGATTAACAAATTAGAAACCATCGCCCTCTCCTCTCACTTACTGATAAGCCCCTATAAAAGATATGTTGACGATATTTATATACAAACGACCAACAAAGAAACAGCAGATCAGTTCCACCACATGATGAACAACCAACACCCCAAATTGAAATTCAATAGAAAAACCCGAAACAACACCCAAAGGCCACTCACTATCAGTACTTGATTTCAAAGTCACCATCTCCAAAGAGGGCGAAAGTTCCTTTGAATTCTACAAAAAAAAACAGCTAAAAAACCATTATTCGTACACAACCAATCAACCCTACCCAAGATCAAATTCATTCACAATGAACGTAAACGTATTAAAAATAGATGCTCTACACACTGAACTCTAGAAAAACACTAACAAAATGCAGGATAACATCCTACGCCTTAATGGTACCCAGAAAACAATATTGAACAAACTAAACACCTTCAGAAACACCAAAAAAATCCTCAATCCCCGAACAAGGAATGCTTCTATCTCAAGATTCCATACATCCCCGGCCGGCTAAATCATAAGATCTCCAACATCATTCGAAAGGAAGGGATACCAATACATATCGCACATCGATCATTAACCCTCAGACGAGCTTTCTCGAACAACACCTCCAGACGCACAAGAAACAACTGCCCCATTCTTGACTTGCACGCATTCCATAGAGACACCAAAGACAAAAGACGAAGCGGCCATGTTGGTGCTCTAAACAAAAGAAATCATCAAAATTCTTTTGTTCAAGGGCTCCAACATGGCCGCTGTGACACCAAATTATGTATACTAAGAAACGCTGTCTACCAAATAACATGCAACAAATGGAATCAGAAGCACAACACGCTTTATTCATGACCGCATAAAAGAACACCTCAACGATCTATGCTCCTCCGTAAAAAGCACATCTGCTCCTGCCAATTGCAAAATAAAGACTATAAAGGAATTAAAATCAAGACCATCGCATTTGAAAATGATCCTGTTTACAAGAAGCCTTTTACATTCGAAAACACAAACCAACTCTTAACTCCCGAGAAGAATGCAACGAATTTGCAAACCTATTGTTTAAACTTCACTTTGTCACACACACTTAACACACTTTTGTCTCTCATTTATCCTACCGAGGCTTTGTCTACTTTTTTGTTTCTATCATTCTATACATATTTTATACAAATAACTTATACTCACATCAACGCGGATATTATTCAATCCCTGATGATGCCGTTGATCGGCGAAAGCTATGACGTTTTAAAAACATCGATAAGAATCCTTTTTACAGTAGTATTAGGCCTCAATTGAAATTTTATATTTTGTATTTTAAATACTGTTGAATTCAATTTAACTCAATTTTTTTTATTCAATTTAATCATTTCTCAACTTTAAGTCATGTAGTCTTTAGAAAAAATAAAAACACAAGTTGAAAATGACAGTGGGTGATATTTAGTAGAGCAAAATTATTAAACCATTCTTTCAGTGCTAACATACCGAGCTCATATTTGGAAATAAGGATCTCTTCTTGGTTTGCAAACCAAGAACTGCAGTTCTTGAGTTATGGAAATAAAACTTGATCTGCAGTGAAAAATATAATTACTGATATTGTGATACTATTGTTGCCAACTGAGTTGTATTTGTTACAAGAAGAGATGTTAATTCACGTAACACTTTCTGTCTTGATTACGATGGCAACTGTTGTAGTTGGCTCTACCACAATAATGATTATTACGTAGCTAGGACAAACATTTTTGAATACACCATGCAAGTATGCAAAGTAGAACCCTCTTATAATATACAATTTAAAAATGAAACAGTTTCTCAAACCCAAATTACCTGTTATGTTTGAGCCTTGAAACGTGCAAATAAGACAGTTTTGAGAGCTCCTGTTCAATTTGTGTAAGCAAGAATCCCATTACCAGGTCCTGGTGTAGCATGAGTCAGTTGTCTGTCAGTGACAGGCTGTAAGCAAGCCAAGTTCATTCATGTTTTTTGTTGCCATTAAAATTATAGCATGTTGTGAATTTTAACTTAAAATGTTTGGTTTATTATGCTTTTCCCTGCAAAACACTTACATGGCATCTGATCAACCATCTAATAAAGATCTGAGGAAACACAGAATTTTGAAAGAATCAAGAATAACACTAATGCCTGCTGATCACAGTTTACCAGTCCCCGGCCTGTTCGGTCAAAGTTTAAATATTAAAGCAAACTGTAGGCCCAGTCTCTCGATCAAGACTTCTCGAAAAAGAGTACGGCGACCCTGGCCTCGTAGCCTGTTTACTACTAACTGAGAACAACTCTGTACGAATACCAATGTAAGTCATGTGTATACCGGACTTTTGTAAACAGGTGCTGAAAAGCCCTGATTGTGGGAACTTGTATAAATATCCCAACCGAGTCGGTGGTCTGTCCGGGGAAATAGTTGCCCGAGATTTTTCACAGTACTATGCGAAAGACCGAGGGCAAAAATTTCCCCAGACTGACCGAGCAAACGAATTTATTAAGATATTTATTATATGGCTTCAGTTTTAGATCAGTAAAAAAAAAGAACAAACAACTATCTCTGCGGGCTCACGTTAACGAGAAATTGCCCTTTATGGGAGGTTATTGGACCGATTTTCTGCCAATCAGCGCCCAGGATTTGGTTTCGGCCCTAGAAGTTTGACTTCCAATGCAATAAAGCATTGTATTGTAGGACCAAAGATATATGGTTGAAGAATTCTGTTGACACGCTTTGTTGTTTATTTTAGAGTGATGTTCCGATTGATCTGCTCGATGTAGAGAAAAATTCAGCTGTCGTAAGCTACAGCACATGTGACATGGAGGTAATGTGTGTTGGCGAAGGAACGCTGTTTTCTCGCTAGTTAAGGGTGTAAACTGTTATAAAAATGCATAAGCATTTGTTGAAGCTTTTAATTGGGGGTTATATTGCTCTACTATACAATGACTATGATTGTATGCGTGCTGTGATTGGCGGTTAATAAGTGGTATATATCGAATAACACAAGCAACCGCGCGTTAATAATTAAGTATACACAACTTTGATCTGCATGGCAATAAAAAAAACTCTTTTTTTAAAATAGAAAGACACTACTAAAAGGCTATGCAACCTATTAAATCGGAAAGTGCAGTTATATGAAACTACGTTTTGATACAACAAGTACGACTGTACTACGGGACCAGGAAGTGGTACATCACAATAATGTTGCAGTGTGTAATGGACACCTAGAACACAGTTTGTAGTACTTTTTGTCATGAGTAATAACAAAGGTTACTTTGGTTTGAAATCTACACCCTGTACTTTGGTTATTACCTCGCGCATACCTTTTAATTTTCATTTGCCATTCCCGCTCTCAACACTGCGTGCTGATAGCGATATTTGCTGTATACTGCATGTGCAGTCATCGTGTCTGACGAAAAATTGTGTGCTTTATTTATTCCCCAAACTAGTTCAAGTCAGTGGATCACATTAGTCATTATTGTTGAAGACAAAGAAAATGCATAACAATGTTTTGACTTGATTTCTCTCGATGAAAATTAAAAGGATTGTGTTGTACGGTACAATCAATAATTGCTCTTAGAATCCCTCAAGAATCAAAAATAAAAGCCTAACTCAGTTAGTCAATAGAGTTTTCTGCTTATTACCACTGTGCAAACATTTATGGCGATCTGATGCGGACTGACGGAGCCTAATAGTTATTTTAGTCGGCCGCATATTAATTTTGAATAATGTGTACGGCGCAATTTAAAATTGCTCGTAAATTCTCTAAAAATCCAGAAATAAAAAATCTAACTCTGTCAATCGATGGGGAATATCCCTTACGGTCGTTGTGGGAAGTTTTATTGCGATATGATGCGAATTGACGGAGCCTTAGGGTTTCTTTAGTTCTTTTAGTCGGCTTCAGCTATGCATATTAATTTTGATTATTGTGAATACCAATATGTACGGTGTAATTTGAAATTGCTCGTAAATTGTCTAAAAATCCAGAATTAAAAGATCTTTCTCCGTCAATCGATGGAGAATATTCCTTAGAATCATTGTAGGAAGTTTTATGGCGATATGATGCGAACTGACGGAGCCTTAGGGTTTTTTCAAGAAACGTCGCCCCTCAACAACAACAAGAAGATTTGCAGCGTTTCCTGGTCCAAAAAAAAATAGAAATTGATAAATAACTAAATATCATAAAGCTAGAACTCATAAATTCTGGAAAAGCCCAGAAATAAAAGTATCGATTCTTGGTGCGCAATAAGTAATTTAACTTTTTACCTTTATACATTGATTTGCTTCTTCACTTAATGATAAACATCCACTTCGTAAAGTTTTATACAGAATCGCTGAGAAATTTTATCCTTAGCCAAAATAGAACAGAAAGACCACTGAATTTTATTCAAAGGTTTGCTTTCTTAAATTTTAGGGTAAAAAGCTACAAGTTTTCAAGATTGTACTGTTTTGTTTTCTAGTGGTGCTTTGTTGACCCTTTCATGATACTCAACATTTATCAGGAAGCCGTTTTAGGAAGAAGCGTGACATGATTAACGACTTTACCTTAGTGGTCATTTGCCCCAAGTTGACAGTCGCGTTTAGTTGTTGGGTTAAAGTGTTGTTTTGGGCTTGTAACAAGCTCAGTAGAAAATATGGCCTTTTTATGCGGTTTCTTCTTTCAGAATGGGAATTTTCTGCTGGCCACCTACAGATGCCAAGCCAACACCACTAGACTGGAGCTAAAGGTTAAAATTTGATTCATTGAAGAAATATAAGAATGTTTCTGTGTTTTCATAACCTAGACCATGGTAGGCCACCAGATAAACTTAGAAACCATGACGCAAAGCGATATGGTTTTAAGCTTATCGAGGATATTTGTTGTGATTAATTTTGGTAAAAAAATTACTGATATGAATCCTGATTGATTTTGTTGAAAAATTACTGCCTTTTGACGTATTTGGTCTACTATACTATACCCTATAGGTATATTTGGTGTTCTACATAATTGTAAATTACCGCAATATTTTTTTGCATGTGCCGAACAAGTGCGTCTGTACTTTAACAATATTTTGCTGTATTGTAGATCCGATCCATAGAGGGACAATTCGGCACATTGCAAGCCTACGTGACACCTCGAATCCAGCCCAAGACGTGCCAAGTGCGTCAGTATCCTATCAAACCGCTCTCTCTACACCAAAGGACGCACGTCTTTGATGAAAACAAGTAATTACTCAATCCTGTAGTATATTTTTTGTTTGTTCAGGTCTACGAGGTCCAAGAAGAAAATCCTCGAAGAGTGGGAAATTATTTTGAGATAATTCTGGTTTTGATCGGCGAATAAACGGACCTAGGAGGAAGTTGGAATTCAGTACCCCTTTAATGTCTAAGCTTCTTTTCTGCTTACTGTCATGAGTTTGTTTTGTGTCCTGAGTCAAAAGCTTATCAATATTCCCTGTAGCACCAGTAATGGTTGCAGTGACTTGTAAAAAGCTTGGAAATTAAGTTTGTAGACTGTAGTCGCTAGTAGTAAAATGTTTAGAATCCGTTGTCATTTGGTTGTTCAGGGGAAAAAGTTTTCACTAGATATCCCTGGCTCGTTGAAAGGAAGCAGTTCGCCGCTTTAAGTTAAGTTTGCAGACCAGGTACTCCAAAAGTACCAAATTCAGCGTTTCAAGCTTTGAAACTACCATGATATTTCTTGTTGTTCCGAGAGAAAAATTACTGGTCACTTCTTGAGAAACTCCGCAGTTTATTGTCCGTCGTAGCCAATGAAATTTTAGTTGCCCGAAGCAATCGATAAGCAATTTTGAGCCCTGTAAGTCCTGTGACTGTGATTCTTACTTTCATTAATTTGTAAATACCATTGACAAATATCTTGCTTGCGTGTACTATAACCGGAGCTTTGTCGAAACATTTCACCCCTCTGAAAAAGATGGCGGCCGTACATTTTACCACAATGCATTGCAAATCTTTACATCGCTAAATGCAGCTCAGGGAAGGTAACAGTTGGTAAAACTCTTTCTTTTTGTATGAACACTGTGTGTGTCACGTTTTAGATTTACAGATTCTCACTCTGTGTTTTTATTGGGAATTTTAGACATTTAAACGCTAGTCTGGAATTATGGGTAAATGTACAAGCCGCCATCTTTTTCGTAACTGTGAATTGAGAAGAAGGTCATTCAGTTGTTGTACGACTTTTTTGTTTGAGATGTCGGAAATTCATTATTTGGCCTTTTTTGTTTGCTAAGAAAATATACAATACACATATACAATTAAAAAGAAGAGAGAGAGAGAGAGAGAGAGAGAGAGAGAGAGAGAGAGAGAGAGAGAGAGAGAGAGAGAGAGAGAGAGAG
>JAOBRD020931283.1:0-12366 GCA_027575215.2 Hydrozoanthus sils | reverse complement strand
TCTCACGGCGACGATAATTTATTTATCATATAATACTACAAGTTTATATTACTCGCCGACGCATTCAATAGTTTTTTTTAAAAACGATATACCTAAAGTTTGCCACTGCTTTGTGTCGCGAAAAGCCAAGGATAACCTTCCGACATTGCTTTACATTTCTTTGATAAGTAAGTTACGCGGGTCTAATAACAGACAAGAGTACAGAAATTATCATTGTCAAGATCTCACAGAGAAATTATGTTTTTTCTTAGACTTTAAACTTTTTTGTAAAAGTTCTTCTATAACGAAATTAACACAACCAAACCCTTAAGTGATTAAAGAAGACTTTTACATTCCTGGCTATCTACTAAGTATGTACCTTTGTCAAATACCTAGTATTTAATTATCATACGACGAGCTGTACAGCTACTAATCTTGCCATAATATACCAATAAACTATGAATGCTCTATTATAAAAACGTATGCTGTGATCAAGTTTTGAAGTTTCAAACATGGGAGAAAAAGTGTAGTTCCTTATATCTTGCCGACTTAAACGGTAAATGGTTTATGGTGAATGATCAGAAAACACTTTGTGTACTTGAACGTCGAGAACTTAAGCCTACGGCAACGTAACAGCTAAATTCAGCTGAGTATCAATTTAACTAAAACACTCAAGAAACCTTTCAGGTTTTCGTTGTGACACAGTTACATTCGACAACTTCGTCTAGAAAACGAACACCAGCGGCATCGATGAGTTGTGATAGTCACGCAACACTACCGTTGACTCCCCGTTTGACACGGGGACACTCGTTGACTCCCGATAAACCCGCACCAATCTGTTGTGCTACGGCCACACTTCATTTGGGCCTTTCGATTGTGACACAGAACCTTCAATGGAAAATATACACCAAGTGACAGATATTGTGTTACGCTATACTTCAGTATCTTTTTGCATCTGTAACGCATCCATCTGTTCAAGTATGAACGTGACAGTTTGTTGTCGAAGCGTACTTAGGTGTCCCTGCAGTAGTTCAAGTTTCTGGTTGGATTCCGTCAACTGCGCGGCCAGCCGTTGGTTATCGTGCAGTAACGCGTCTCTTGCCTGCACAAAGACAAGTAGTTGTGTTGATAAAATCAGAAACGACGAGGAATAGCAGTCGCTAGTAAGTTGACAAAATACAGAGCTATAGCTTTTCAACATAGAGTTGAACCCCGGTAACTCGAATTGCAAAGGGAAATTGATTGAAAATACTTCGATTTATCGGGAATTCGAATAATGGGGGTTAAAACTACAGTTAAATATATGAGAAAACTCCAAGGGTAAAAACAGTTCCGCTTCGAGCAAGCCGAGAATTCGAGTTACCGAGGGTTCGAGGTTGTTTTTGTTGTTGTTCAGTGCTTTCTGTTGTAAGGTATTACAGAGATATTGGTCAAACATGTGAAAACAGTGGACTGTGAATCAACATGCTGTATAATAAAACTTGAAAATAATTAGGTTTCTTTCACTTAAATGTTCTGCTGCTTGAACAGAACAGATTCGCAACAATCTGTTTCAGTAAACTAGAATAAAATTGCTAAAACACAAAATAAAAGGCACGCAATTTCTTCATAAAGCGAAATCTTTCTCGAGCCTATGTGGCTCGTTAGGCCGGCGCTTATCTTTCCGTAGTGCTTAGCGGATGAGAGTCGTGGATAGGGCACTAGTCCTTCGCTGGCTAGCCTCCAGCAGAACTGGTACTCATTTATACAGCTGAGTCGACTGGAACAAAGTCAGGTAAAGTGTCATGTTCAAGGACACAACATAGTGGTCTGACCAAGGGTCGAACTCGCAACCCTAGGATTACCAGTCGAACATGCGAGCTGCTTGGCCACTGCGCCACATGCCACACAGTTTATTTGTTTATTTATAAGATTAGCCAATACTACAGTTGTTGTTTATTTTCTTAACTGACCTCTTCCGCCTTCAGTAACCTGTCGTAAAACTCGGCCGGGACAGTCACACACTCGGATCCGCCATTTAGCGGTCTCGGCGATTCGCTTGCTGTCTTCTTCTTGTTTTTCCACTTGTTCCTCATAACTTCGGCCTTGTGGGCTGCTTTGTCTATCGCTAAATAAATAAGACCTCTTTTAGCCATCTGTTTCTTTTCTGTCTGTTCATTTATTCCTCAATCTACTGATTTACCGTAAACAATCTAATAAGTCCCCTGGGGTCTTAATTATTTTTAGATCGACCTTCCAGACAGGGGGCCTTTTAGAGAGAGAAGGGGGAGGTTGGGGGTATTGGGGCTTATTCAAAAATTGTAGATAGTCGAAGAAAGAAACATAACATGAACTCTTTCCTGTTTCATTTTGTTGTTGTCTGTTGATTAATTCCTTTAACCCTAAGTAAAACACGTCTGAGTTTCTTTTCGTGTCTGCTTGTATAAAAGTCTTTGTAACTATCTTTGTGTATGATATATATGTTTTTTTTCTTTCTGCAAAGCTAAGCGCCTCCATCTATAGAACAATTACTAATTCCGGGTTTGGCCTTTGGTACGGTACGCTTTTAAAATTAGTCATAATTAAGTCTACTTAGACTAATATGTAGCACGGCAGACGAGCATTAAAAACAATAAATATCGACGTGTAGTTATACTAATATATTTTGCAATTGAGACAAATAGAGATGCTCGGGGTTTATGTAAAAACAACAGCAGAAAATGGTGCAGGTTAGAACGCAACACTCAATTGTGAAGATGATCTTTCTTCCCCACTAAACACCTTCCTTTTTGGAATAAACTTGTAAGAAACATAATTTACAACGCTTTCGCAATTCTGATATGTACTCTTGGGCCAACTTACTGCCAAAGCTGTTAGAGGCGTGTGACAAAGCAGACGATTTCTCACGGCATTCCGTCACCACTTCTGCCTTACAGGTTTTGTGACAGTTGATATGACAATCTACAAGTCAAAGAAGAGTGGTATTACAGAGATGAAAGCCAAAACCATACTGGTTTAACTTAACGCAAAACATCGACTCAAATCTGACAGGAATGCAAATAAAAGAAATACCGAAAAAGATGGAGACTGTACATTTTACCACAATGCCTTGCAAAACTTGCAACGCTTAAACTTAAAGATGAAACTATTCCTTGTACTATTAACACTGTTTGTGCAAAATTTATGGTTTACAGATTACCTCTATGAGTCTTTATAAGCCATTTTAGATTTTTGGGCTAGGAATTGTGGGTAAATAAACAGGTCGCCATCTTTTTTCGCTGCGGCCAGTTAAAACTTATTACTATTTTCAAACGTATATCAATGGCTAAACAAAAAAAGAATCTGATTCACGGAGTCTTCTTAGAAGCCTTTTGAATCTGTTTTCAATACCAAAAGTCAGACCAACCTTTACACCGAAATCCCTGTTTGATGATGCCCCAAAGCTGAAAAGAAGAATACGCAGAGGAATGTTAGTAAGATTAAAGTAGAAACAAAAATAGCGTGTGCTTACAGCAAATATAACAAGCCTGAGAAGGACGATAAAGGGGCACGGGGTTATGGACAACGAGTCAGCCGAGAGGAAGACCCCGAGGCTGACGAGCGGCAAATTCTAGTGCCGATACATTTCGTAAATGAATCAGGTGAAGAGAGAAAATTATCGTATGCAAAGTAGAGTAAGTTATGTAACAATAGGAATGACGAGCGTAAGCCAATCGCAGTTTGAGCACTGGAAATGAGCCAACCACAGCGGAGCTAACAATGGCGACGTTATGGCTTGTCAGTGCCGGTCGTTGGCACTAAGCAGTAGCTACAACTAATTTTTATCCTATTTATAGTTTATTTTTTTCAAAGCAGAAAGCAACGAGGAGAAACCGGCTCTCGATTCGAGACTTACGCGTGGCGTTAAATCAAACAGACAGGGCACATAACCCAATTTAGTTAAGCAAGTGCTATCATCATGGAACCAAAAGGCGTTGGGTAAAGTTTCAAGGTATTGGTTGTTAATATATTTTTATTATCACAAGGAAATAAGGAGTAACTCCGTCTGGGCTTACTTACCATGCCGGCACAATGGTCACAGAAGGTTGGAGTGAAATACGTTGTCTCTTGGAAATTGTGTGAGAACTCTCGACTGAGTTCTTGACAATTCACCTTCATAAAATAATTCTTCATCTCTTCTTTACTTATAACTCCATCGCTGTTCCAATCAACATGAACCAAAATATTAAAAAACAAACTAAAAATATTTAGCAAATGTTTAGCACTAAACTAAAAAATATTACTTACAGTTATTTGTTATAACAATTTGAACTATTGGTCTATTGTTAATTGTCATACATAACTTTGCACCTTTTTGCAATGTAAACACATATTGCATGGAGAGGATGCCGAAACGTCGTTACAATTTAAATCTTGTCATTTTACTTTATTCATATTCTTGCGTTAGCAAAACCTTATTGTTTAGTTTTTTATTGTTATAACAAAAAAAACAACACAATAATCATTCAATCAAATAAACAAAAAAATGAGGTGCTGTTATGGACTAAAAGTAAAATTAGTGCTTGCAAATGTCACACTTTCTCTATCTGAGATTTGGGTTAATTATTTGTGCAAATCACAACCTGTATATTCCACTATCTTTGCTTCTACCCACCAATTAACATCGAGCACTCCAAAACTATCCATAAATGGAAAGTTACTTGCGATAGCATCAAACTCCTCGACACTGATGCTGCCATCTTTATCCTTGTCGTAAAACCTGAACACCGCCTAAAAACACAGTTTTAACGACATATGATAACTACCCACAATGCATCTTCATTTGTGGTGATGTTAGTGGTCTCCCACGTCTACCTGTATCTGTACTTCCAGTTGTTTGGATTCACCCTCGATGAGATCTTCAAACACTACCCAAAATGCATCTGTACTTCCAATCACATTCGCATTCTACAAATATGGCCGTCAAAAAATGTTGGAGTATCTAGCTAGAATTCGTTTCCCCTGTCGCAATTGCTTGATATAACTAGAAAACTTTGAATAACAATGCCATGTTAGGTAGGCATTGGTACGGAAACGCTTCCAAAAAATACCAATCGATTCGCAAAGCAACGCGGTAAATGTTCGAAGCAGTTTGAACTTCGAAGTCTCTAAGCCCAAGCCAGTTTATCCAGCTTGATTCTGTTTCACTATAACAAACAAACATGTTGGTCTTTTGGTTAATTACCCTTTTTTCAATCATGACAAAGGAGAGGTTTATGGGAAAAGTTATTATCTTTTTTTCCCTTTTAAACTTTTTAAACTTTCGGGCATCATACCCATGTAGAAAACGATACGAATACAAGAGAAACTGAAGGGTACTTGTTATGCAAAGGACTTTGAAAAAGTCTAGGTATTCGTGGACTTTTTTACCTCAACCATGGCAGTCACGTGTCTCTCCATTACCCTTGCGTCGGGCCCAGGCCCTGCTCCAGCGGCCCAGTCTGCAAACAGGGTTCTGCTAGAGGCCATTGTATCGTCCCGTTTTAAACTGTTCAAATTCTACGATAGAAATTAGCAGTCAAGAAGAAGTGGTTAATAGGAGCTTTCTATTATTAACCGTCGACTGTCAATTAATTATTCACAAATTTGCTTTCAAAACTGACCTCTTCTTTGCAGTATTGTGAAACTTTTGACTTACCGAACAACTCGCGGTTCGTGGCTCTCTAGCAAGTGACAACTCATACAGCTCATCTTCAGTAAAGCGCGGTTGTAAGGAAACCTGAAGAGAGAAAAGTTTTACTTATTTCAGTATGCAGCAGAACGAAATAAAGTACAGATAGTCAGATGAATGAACGCAAGGCTATGGCAGAAGGCAGTGCCATACCTTGACCGGCAACGTACGTGCTATGCAGCATTTCACACAAACGAAGTTGGGCAACTTGTCGTTGTAGCACGAAGGAATGTAAAAATTTCAATTAAAAAACAATCAAAACTGATTCAAAACGTCCTATAGTTGTCAGCACAATTAGTAAAGTAGTAATTTGCCTCGGAATACACCTCATTTATAACGCGGTGGAATTTCTTTCGTTTCAACGCGAACTATTTAAACTATACTTTTTAAAGACAGTTAAAAACTAAAACAAATACTGTACTAGTCTAAAAACAATCAGGGGATAAAAAAAGATAAACATAAAACGAACTCAGAAATAATAAAAGAAAATCATAAACACTTCTGGTATCAAATAACCCGCTCAAGATCAAATTCAGCCAGAGACACTTTTCAAGCATTTAAATCAACGTTTCAGTTTGTCGTTAGTTATCTTCTCTGTGATAAACTATGAAATTCACTTTTTAATATTGCACAATACAAAGTATTTTGGTTTGTTGACTTTGAAAAGAAATGAGAATACGGCGTTCGATACGAACACTCCGTTTATACAAAGCGAGCTAACACTTGGCAATTACTGAACAACTTCCTGCGATCCGATAAAATTATCTTTATTTACCTACCTTTTCTTTTAACTGAAACAATGAAATAAATCTAGCTCTCTTCGACTGATACATCAGTTGAAAGGTTTTGGTTTTTTTCAGATGTTTACAACGCGCAAAGGTCAATAGTTCTTCAATGACCGACTTAATCTCGACATGTTTTTGAATCTTGTTCGAAACCTACAACATCCGGAAATTAAGATGTAGAAAGTATTACAGAATTGTGTCAATCTGTGGCTTTTTGATCAAATCATTTTGATAAGTACGCCGCCTCAGCGCCGCACGGGAAACTCCTTCTCTCGCTAACTCGAAATATTTGAAATACTTGGTACACCCTCTTCCAAAAAAAATCAAGATTTACGTGATTCTAAAAATATATTTATTGCCTGGAAAACCACAACTCAAATCTTCCTTTCGGATTTTGGCACATATTCCCTCATGAGCTCACTAACAACTAATACCAGTGGGACCATCCTCGGCTTAAAAGTGGGTTAAAGATGTCCGACTCTAACAAAAGGCATTCTACGCTTTCCGCAGAATAAGTACAGGCTCTGGACCATAACTATTCAGAGAAAGTCATTACGAAGAATTTCTTGGTTTTTGTCAGCTTGAAGCCATATTTCAATAACACTTAAATATGTACTTCTCCTCCCCTTCGATAATTATAACTTCAGCAAAAATAAGAAACTTTTGTTTTGCACGAGAAAACATTAAGTTAGCGACACTTTACAGCGACATTGAAAGAAAGAAAAACGCCGTTGCTTAGAAAGTACAAATTTGGTTTTCTTACCCTGAGCAAGTTGATGAGCTCTGTGTCGGGTTTGACGGGAGGGCAAACCTTTCGAACTACAAACACTTTGGAGAAAATTGTCGCCATTCTCA
This sequence comes from Hydrozoanthus sils, assembly GCA_027575215.2. Lineage (NCBI taxonomy): Eukaryota > Metazoa > Cnidaria > Anthozoa > Zoantharia > Hydrozoanthidae > Hydrozoanthus > Hydrozoanthus sils. The sequence goes on along the minus strand of JAOBRD020931283.1, from coordinate 5,058 downwards.
TCATCTTATGAACATTGATCAGCCGGCCTCCGTAGAAGTCTGGGAGAGCGGTATGGAGCGCAATAAGATCCTTCATCTGGATGCCTGACAATCGCAACGGAACGTAGTATTCAATAAGAAATGTATCCAACACTTAACTCAAACAGAAAGACCATAAAGCAAAGTTAAAAGTCCTGAAGATTATACAGCCACTTACATGTGACGCACAATTTCTATTCATAGATTAATTAACGTATTTGGTACGTATATATACAAAGTCAAATCCGGCATACATACGATGAAAAATAAACTCTCGTTTTAATTGACAATAGAAATAAAAGACTGTAGGAAGATTAATTTGCTTCCCTTCCTTATATCTTGTGAAGATGGGTTTAATTACCTTGAAGATCCACTCACAATTAAATATACGCGTTTCCTAATTTTTCCAACGATGCCCAATACCACATGCACTTATCTGGAGAAATGCTTTGAATTGTTTGGCGATAAAGTAATCAGGAAACGGACAAAATGACGCAACTAGCAAAACAAAAAGGGGTTCACAAGTTTTCTACCCAAAACATGCAGGGCTAAAGCTATAACTGAAAAGTTTTAAAACGTTTTTTTTTTTCAAAAACTGTCTTACCGAGGTTCAATATAATTTTAGTCGTTGCCAAATGCTAATTGTAGTGAACAACTCGTATGGATACCGCAAATATTGGCTCTTTTTACAAATAAGACCACGATGACAAGCCAAGAAGGTCAATACACTGAGTGACTGCATATGAATGATATGATGTCGACTGCTGGCATTTTTGCTGTTTTCTTGTCATGTCAACGTTTTTGCAAGAGTTCAACGTTCTAGCGTGCACTCACTACTGTAGTTGTGAAAAGTTAGTATACGAAGAAGGTTTAATACAAAAAACTTGTAGAAGGACAACAATACTCGTACTTGGTCCAAACATAAATTAATTCTTCACCCCGCTGAATCACAGCCCCTGGCCGAAAGCAATACCAACCTCACAGACTTCAGTTGAAACAGTGAAGCGATGAACGACCATTTTACAACACAAAACACAGTTTCAACACCAAGTTTATTACAGAAGACAAATGCTATAAAACGCGATGGCCGGATTTCGTTCACAGGATAAAAAGGTCTTGCCTTTATGAGTGTTCTTGCATGCTTAAGCGTCGCAACATCTTTGACAAACTACAAGATTCAAAACTTTAAATTACCGTTTACGGGCAGCAATATCAGCATGATAAAACTAACATTCACTTCCAAAACATTCAGAAAAAAAAATTCTTAATCTAGTCTTGGGAGTCCTACGAGTTTAGAAGCAAAGATTATCCAGAGACTGCATGTCGCCCACAGTAGGACTCGTTGCTTAGCAAGACACACTTTTATTTCTAAGGTACTGTTTTAGTAACAAAGACGGAAAGAGTAAAAAGGAAGCGTCAAAATAATTCTAAAAGTTAAGCGCACTAATAGAAGTCTTAAAGCTGCACTCGCCGTTCATAGCAATGGAATTGGAAAGTTCGCAGAGAACAAAGATTGTAAAAAAAACATTTCTTAAATTTCAATCCGCTTACCTCTGCACGCAGTTGCCAATCATATAGCGTCAGGTAATCATGAAAAAATAAGGAATAAGGTGTGAGTTTGGGTTACAACCGAGCCACTTGAAACAGGCAAACTTGACTGTTAGGTGCACGAACAACATCAAAAGTCAAACTGATTTGGGCACAAAACACTCGATCGGATTTTACTCAACTGTTTAAGCTACAGTATCTTATAAACTATTAAACGATATTTTTAACGACAATAAATGCGATAAAGCGCGTCAAAATTAAGTCTTTTACTATCAAAACTTAGAGAAACCAACTCTAAAAATTGTTGCTGTTCAAGTTATAAAGTTAATTCATGTAAAAATAATTCTACTGATTCAACTTAACGAAACAATAAATTATATTGTAACTTCTAGGGTACTCTATTAAAAGCCCGGGGTCGTAAATCCGGATCAGAATTGGAAACCAAAAGACTGTAACCAATTGATGGCTCAGTATTTCAATAAATAGAACGACTTCACTAATTCGTACACAGTTGATAAACACTTTAAACTCATTTAGCCAATCTTCACATTTTCCAAACTATTAACCAACAAGTAAAGAAATAACATGTTAACACAGTTGTAATTGTATGTAAACACAAGACAGCAATAAAGAATGAAAAGGTTGTTTGTCCCAGTTTCTAGTAGTCTCCTTCACAGCCGCTACCTGTTTCACCAGCAACGCTTCGGCTGCGAGGGAGACTAAGCACTACACCGGTCTACAGCAATAATCACACCTACACTTAACTATGCGTTTTTGTGGTCATATTGTATGCAGTTAAAATATCGTATTATTGTATTGCCCTCTTTATATAATGCAGCACAATGGATGAACATAATATCTGATTTCAATCATTATACCGCCAAGCCCTATGTTCACATCCACCAATGCCCCAGCCTGCAAGCTGGCTTCCTGAAGTATTGGGGAGCGATCGGGAGCCGGCCTACAGGCTACCAATGCCTTAACTTCTGAACCAGTGGTCACTGAAACCCTATCAAGTGACAAATCTTCTTCTAATGAAAATTTGGTGGATTCAGTAAATGATTTAAATATTTGTTTAAAAATCGTTAGAGGATGTCCCTAATAAGATCAACTACATACCTAAAAGAACACTTAAAAATATACCGAATGACCAAAATACAAGCACTTGTTTGTAATTAATACCACAAAATACTCTTTATAGTGTAAACTACTTACAAAATGGGCACATAAAACCCAGTGCAGGAATTCAACTTTTTTCTGTACGTAGAATAATTTCCTGACGATGATAGGAACTCTGTCAAAAGTTTGATGTACTAGAAAAACAAAAAGCTGCAGAATTAACTGTTAATCAACGTTGGCTATACACACCCAACTTATTTTAAAAGTTGCCTAAAGGCGTCAAAAGTAGAAAATCATCAGTATAACAACATCGCTTATATTTTTAGATCAATGATTCGCTTGTCGACAAATGAACTGAAACGTCTAATTTGGAGTGAAATGCAGCGTTTTTCTTCATTTTCTTGAACTAATGAAAACATTATGAGGAAAATTTTAGACAATTCCTCTAGCAAACTAGGCTGAACTCGCATTCAATATTTAACAACTATCCCCCAAAGGGGAGGTGAATAGTGGTTGATATATACCGATTCACGTTTATATCTAGCGCTATATTCACCGACCCTGAGGGGGTAATTGCTCTAGTATTTACCAAAACATTGGGCCAAAAATGCACTTTGTTTTCAAAGAAACAATACAATATATAAAACCATTCTATTTTTAGTACGCGCGCTTCAATTTTGTGAGTTTTTCGGTGTACCGGCGTTCATCGGTCTTTCTTTAAAGAGAATTATCGTGGATTTTCAGCAAATTCTGAAAGAAGGATATTTTGTTTTTACCATTAAAAATCGAAAAGCCAAATTTTGTTACTCTCTTCGTGTTGCTGGAATGGCTTCTTCGTTCAAAACAAAAACTTTCTCGTCCGTAACTGACGGGAAACGCGACACCATTTGATTGCCGCCGCAAAATCAACTTACAATCTAATCTTGGATATTGCGAGTTACCGGGGATCCAATCAGATCCCGCGAAAACGGATATCGATTGCTTTGGTAAATAATACTGAATATTACAGTGTATGGATCACCTATGTCATCTTTAGGGTTTTGGGACTAAAAAATAACAACGGACCCACAAAGAAGTTGAACATTTTTTTGTTAATGATTTTCCCTTTCTTTCTAAGAAAAGGAAGTCACAGGATGCTGTATCGCACCGGAACTTCCCCGCGGAAGATCGTAAAACCATTTCTAAGAAAAGCCACGACAGTAACAGATAAGGTAGTTATGTGGGCGGGCTTCCATGTGGGCGTGGTGTCTAATCTGTTATTAACACATATATATGGGCGATTGCGTGACAACTCGTGGGTGGGCTTTCAAAAAATATACTTCTTGCATGCCTTTTTCGATCACATGTATAGCTATCTCTTTTGTCCAAGCTACGTTTTGTGAACAGAAAATGAGACAAATTTTCCGTAAGTCGTTCTCGTAGCCGTGAAAACTTAAAACTAAGCTTTTCACGTTATAATTTTCAAGACAGCCTGCATAAGACCTGCACGGTGCTTTCCAACATGCAGCTATTGTATTCACCATTGTTTTTTGCCGTGACGTCATTGTTGTCGTACTCGTATCTTAAACTCCCTAATATCACAAACACGCACGTGACTTTCGTGACAATCGCCCACTGCTTGACCACGACTAGTTTGGCACACGGCCCATCTTACTGTTCAATTCACTTTGCCTGAAATGTATCTGAAACCATTCTATACTAAGACAGTGGTTACGGATAATAACCTACCCTCGTTTTTACCAAAAGAGAGCTTAAGAGACGAGGAAGGAAACAAATCGATGACGACGACTCACCAAAAAACACACTACTTGCTTACCCTTTTCGATCACGTATAGCTAGTTTCCTTTCTGTTTTGTCCGAGTTGCGCGTTCGTGAATAGAAAAAGATAAAATTGTTTTTCTATTAACGTAAGACAAAGAGTGACAAAAATTTCTGTAGATCTTTAACGTAGCCGAAATTATTCAAAACTGAACTTATCGCGGCCATGACGACAGCGTCTGGAGACGAGCACGGTGCACTTCAACATGCATGCCTATTGTAAACACGATTGTTCTCTGCCGTCGTTGTCGGCGTTTCCGTCCTCGTATCTTGGATATGGAATACGACCTTTGAGTTTCTAACGAGGACATGAATGTTGTACGATATCAGTCATATCATTTTAAGTCCTCGTTCTCTTCTCATAGACTTTTTCTGTTAAAAAAACCTCACCATGATTGTATAACAGATTGCTGCTTTTCAAAAAAAAAATAACAATTTGATCGAGTTGCTACCGTTGGCATCGTTAAAAAAGAAGCCGAGACAGACAGACAGAGAGAGAGAGAGAGAGAGAGAGAGAGAGAGAGAGAGAGAGAGAGAGAGAGAGAGAGAGAGAGA
>JAOBRD020931174.1:0-12366 GCA_027575215.2 Hydrozoanthus sils | reverse complement strand
GTAAACGTGAGGTGTAATTCGTTTTTTGAAACAGGTCTGCCTTCGATGATGCTTGCAGCCCGTTTGTGCAGCTTGTCGAGGTACTTTTTATGGCCTTTGCCACAACTGTCAAGAATGCAGGCTTAAGGCTATTTAAGTCCGTTTAACCCAAATAAAGCTCGATGTATATTGGCCGTTGTATATTTACTTTCATAATAAAAATAACAAACATCACTGCTTTGAAAATGTTCCATCAAACCAGTACTGGGTGTTATGAAAGCTATTGAAAGTACTTACGCCGATATTAGAAAACCACATGTCGTTTTCGTGAATTTGTCGTGCATAAAGTGCATATGCAACGCCAATTGAGACAGCAACAGCCATACCAATTAAAATATTAACGAAGTTCGCAATCGTAGAGAAGAGCAGCCATTTATCATGGCTCGTCGAGTTTAGTTCATCATCTGGATTCATTGACTGTAATTCTTCTGATTCGGATTGAGATTTCATCAGCTCTTTGTGTCTTCTACGCAACTCCGCCATTTTGTGGGTATATATAAATACTGAGTGTTATATTCTTCTTCGCAAAATAATAGCTTTATTGCAGTTTTGAATTTCGTGTACTTCACCAATTCTGTGTCAGCCGCCCATTGGCTGCTGAAGGCCACAAAATGTATCGTAACACGAAGTAATGAAAAAATTTAAAGCCTAAATAAAATATTAAAAAGTATAAATTAACTATTAAATTAATTAACGTTGTGGCAAATATTCATTTTAACTTTGCGTTTTCTAAATAAAGTTAAGTAAAAGGAAAAATTTTATCGGTGTATTTGATAATTAAGAGTTAGTGCTCTGTTTCATGTTAATTGAAGGAAATAAATGACTCATTTTCATGTAAGATCTCATGGCCTAGTTTACATTTAGTCAGAAAACCTTGTTCTCGGTATAATTTCTTTTTGCTTTCTTCTGTGCATGAATTTCTTTTCAATTTTTCTCCTTGCAGTTATGAAACTTTTTTGTTTCTCGACATACATAAATAACCAATCAGAGGGAACTTGTAGACTATCTAAAGTGCATTGTTACACGAAGTAGATGACAGTTTTTAAACTGATCAAGATGGCGGAGAAAAGGGTCCTCGAAGCCAACGAATCATCGGTATGGTATAGCAAACTTTCACGTTATGCTCTCCAACATATCCTTCTTTTCAGTTATGCAATATGTTTGCAATAAGTTCTGACTAATTGTTGACAAATTTTCGATGACGATTTTCTTTCAGTTGGTTGACTTGAAAGCCGAGCTTTTTAGAAAAGAAGAACAGTTTAAAAGACACAAACAAACACAGGGAAACAACTCGAACAAGCAGCGTTCAAAGGTACAGTAATGTACAATGAGAATCACTGCTATCTTGAATTGCATTGAGTTTTTGCTAAAGAGTGCTACAGTTTGTTTTACTAAGAACCAGTAATATTGAGCTCAGGCCAAATGTATTTATTTTTTCGACCATTTCAGGCTAAAATGTTCTTATTTTGTTCTTAATTTCTCCGATGGGGTTAACCCACTCCATATGTCGTGATACTAAGTGTGCTGTGGGGTACCTGACCTGCAGTCTGATGCTTGTTTGTTGCTGTGCATGTTCCTTTTATTTATTATCTCTTCCTTTTTATTTGTTATTATTTTTTTTATTAAAAATTTTCAGTCTCAGCTTGTTCTTATATTGTTCTTATTTTTCGGGCGATTTCAGCCTTGTTGTTCTTATTAAGTTTGTTCTTAATAAAAAAAGAGTGTGGGCCGATTGAGGTTTATATTCATTTTATATGTCTTACCATTCAAAACTACCTGCAGACCCAAAAAGTCCTAAATTTTGATATTTTTTGCTAGGGTCACTAATACGCTTACATGTACTCTTAACAAACAAGTTTGAAGCAATTTGCTGCTGACATGGCCCTCTAATGTCAAATAAATGGCCCAATCCAGATTTGTCTTCATTAATTATTACATGAGCATTTGTTAAAGTTGCTCCTTAATGTACTTCATAATAACATGTTATGACCAAAACAAGCACCCAAAGTAACTCTGACAGACTTTCAGAATGATGTCTTTTCACACCAAAATTTCAGACCAAGAAAAATTCTTCAGAAACCCCTTTTCTTTCCCTTTTCCACCTTCCACCCTAAGATTATGTTGAGGAATCCCCTGTAATAATTTCACAACCTTTCTTCTTTAACCATTTCATGCCAGAGGTAACTATATATTGTACAAACTTATGGTATATAGTTTTTAAAAAACTATTGAATGCGTCGGCAAGTAGTATAAACTTGAAGTATTATATGATAAATGAATTATCGTCGCTGTGAGATGATGGGAAAAGCTGACGTTTCGAGTGTTAGCCCTTCGTCTGAGCATCTAAAAAATCTTAGAAAATCAAGGCCTTATATAGGTAGTGAATGAATACAATTATGCTTGGTGAAAACAGGATAATAGAAACTCAAAAGTGAAAACCCATTAAAATCAGGTGAATGAAAAGCGCTCATTAATTCCATTAGGAGCCAATGTGCCAAGTTTAAAAATAAGTTTTTGTTCCTTTCTTTTGTGAGATTCATTAGAGCCATTATGAAGAGAGATGCCGGTAATTGGCATGTTATGAAAGGAATGCACTGGTAAATTGAAATGTCTTGCGACTGGTTTGGAGAGTGAGTGATCATTAGTTTTAACATCTCTCAAGTGTTCAACAAATCGTTCACTTAATTTTCTGCCAGTTTCTCCAATGTACAGTTTGTTGCAAACAGAACATGTGATACAATAAACTAAATTAGTACTGGTACAAATAAAATGGTCCAATATCGAAAGTAAGTGAGCGGGGCCAGTGATTTGAGTGTGAGAAACAATAAACGGGCAAGTTCTAAATTGTTTGCGCGAACATTTAAAAGTGCCCGGCTTGTTCGTAGATCGCAAAGCACTTCTGACTAGATGGTTCTATAAGTTTTTGTCACATTTAAATGAAACTAGTGGAGGTTCAGAAAAGATATGAGCTGTTTCCGGATCCGATTGCAAGGTTTTGAAATTTCTGAGAATTATGTGTTTGGCCCTAAAATTATTAGGGTGATAAGTGAGAATGAAAAGGATTCTCTCTTCACTGTTTGAATCAGCTGGTGTAAGAGCCATCTCCCTACTGACGTTTTGGACCCGAGTGAGTACCTGCTTGATGACGTGATCTGGATAACCACATAACTTGTATACAAGTTGATGAACATTATACTTTGCAGAAGCTACCAGTTTGGGCCAAACCAAAAAAGTCTGCTGTTAACCCACTGAAAATAAACAACAAGGAAGAACAGTCTGAAGAAGAAAAGGCTTTGGAGAAGTCAAGGTACATTTATGTACAGTAATTAAATAGATACTTTTTTCATGATTATCTGTCTAGGTGTACAAACCATTGAAAGTCCTAGTGCAAAAACAATGTGACTTTGTTACAAAATGCTAAATACTCCCTAAAGTTACGAAGAGATAAAAAATAAGGATAATATTTGAGTTAGGTCCATCAGAACTTAACAAAAAGCCACTTGTGTTGTTTTTGCTCTATACCTAGACCCTTCAAATTTTTGGTTTGGTATTACTGTTGCAAACAATTTGTTTCTTGTTAAAAGTGTTGTACTGTACATGAAGTTTTGATCTAAGTAATCTTTAGTATGTTACTACTGTGATACTCATTAGTGCATGGTGAAGGCTAGCATTTTGTGTAACAAGATTTAAGGACCATGCCCATAAATCTTTTCAATACTAAGAAAAGAATTTCAAGAAAATTAAATAGACTGTGTATGAGGCTAACAAACAATCATTTATTCTCTTCTTGGTTGCTCTTCCAAAGCCCTGAAAATATAGTATTGAGGCAAATTGTACCTGTTTTTATACCTCATTAGAAGAAAGTCTGGTTGCTTGCTCTTGCCTGCTTGATACATGTACATAAAATTATTTTAAGTCAAAGGACTCTGAGCTCCTAAATGCATTGCATTGCTAGGGGATTTTAGGGTTGTACTTGCCTTTAAATCGAATAAGTACTGCATAATTATAATAATATATAAATGCTGGGTTTTCTTTACTGATCACTGCAAATGACAGAGGTTAAGATATCTTGAATTGAGTTAAAATTATTTTAAGTCAAAGGACTCTGAGCTCCTAAATGCATTGCATTGCTAGGGGATTTTAGGGTTGTACTTGCCTTTAAAGTAGAGGATCTATTGAATAAGTACTGCATAATTATAATAATATATAAATGCTGGGTTTTCTTTACTGGTCACTGCAAATGACAGAGGTTAAGATATCTTGAATTGAGTTTCATTTATCAAATTAATATATTATTGGATAGTTTGTTATTTATTTGAAGTTGTACACCATAAAATGGATTATACTGATAATTTGGGCTGTATCCCTTGTCTGAGAACCTTTTTTTTCTTCATTTTTTCCACAGTGTACAACTAAAGATGTTCCCAACTTTTTCTATAAAAACATTGATGCAGCATCTCAATTTTTTCACATTTATTAGATTATTTTGGGTTAAATTATTCAATATACTGACTGTTGTTCCAACTAAAACAGAAACATGCTTGAAGCAAAGGCACTACTTTATGAAAAGATGGCTAAAGGTGAAATAGAAGGTACTGCAACTTTTATTATTAAATGTTTTCTCTAACAACTTAGATAACAAACAAACACTCAGGAAGTTTTAAGTTTTGTTAGCAAACAACATTTGACATGTACAGCATTTGGTTGTATGGTATCATGGTCAGTTTTCTGTGTTTCTGTGGACCTTTTTTAATGTCTACTGTATATGTCATTTGTCTTGCCTCAAAAGGCATTCAGACCTAGTAATGGGACAAAAATAGGCAACCTCATGTCCAACATGCCCAAATTAAAGTAACTTCGTTCTCACACCTAAAATGGAAAACTTGAGACAGTGCAGAAAACTTGTATCATTCTATAATGTGTGTTAGTCAAACAATCTTAAACAAGTGAAGGAAATCAGAAGTTTGGATGCCTTCAAAACCAGGAAAAGTCTCCCCCACCACAAAATATTATGTCTGACTTTCAAAAGCTTTTAGGTAATTATGTATTAGTAGGAAAAAGTGAGATAAAAATACTGCAAACATCATTTTGCTACTGTCAGTAGTAACATCAAACTAGCCCAAGAGTTTTTTTTCTAACCTACCTCCTCTCTGTCTTGTAGTACATACCACAATTGGTAAGGCTGACATGTTGTGTTGATGGACACTTTATGATGCAAGTGTCAGTAACATGTTTATGTAGACAGAATTTTCTGTGATTAGCAGTCTATGACATTACAAACTGTAATGTACAGTAGCCTTGCAAAAAGTTTTTCTATAGAGCTGATGTCAGTGTGTCACTGACAGTCACTCAATAGTTATCAGTATCATCACCTTTTGCAGATGAAGAAGATGATGAACATAATGGACTCTTTCTGGTTAATTTTCACAAGAAGGTTTATGAAGAGGTAAAGTTTTATTGTGCTTCATAAAAAGAGCTAACGTAACTGTCATAAAGATATGTTGCAAATGTTATTTGAATGTTAGATATTATTCTTACTTAACCTGCGTTTCATTTGGAAACAGGAAGCTGCCGCAGCAAATTATGAAAAAGAGTTACTGAACCCGACTGAAACTACAAACCCAGAGGAAGAGTGGTAGGTTACTGACTGATGTAGAGTGTTTGAAATGTTCACAAATTTATTTATAGTATTTTGTGCATACGAAAAACTGAGGTTATCCCAATTTGTTATTTCAAGTTTTGCTAGTTGAATGTTACGGTTTGAAGTCCTCCTAGACAGTGTAGGAATGCTGAAACTTCTTTGATTTGTGAAAAAGATGAAACCATGTACTGTAACTACAATATAAATTTATAAAAGAAGGTTACAAAATATTTCATATTAACCTCATTAACTCCAACCAATAGCTTGTAATGAAGGCACTGATGATTTTAGAGGTCTTGATTGTTGGACTAAACCAACTATAAGCTGAGTATGAGAAGTTCCTGGAAAATACAGTAAGAAGTGTTCTGTATGAACTAAACCTTGAATTCACTCACCACCACTTTCTCTATCGTGTTTTTAGGGTAGACTATGTGGACAGTCTTGGTCGTTCACGACAGTGTATGAAGCAGGATTTACCAAAACTGCAGCAATTGGATAAAGACTTCACTCCAAGAAAAAGGTATTAATTTAGTGCAGATCGACTCTGAGGGGCATGCACACAGGTTGGTTTTGGGATAGTAGCAATTCCCGTCAAGTTTTCTGGTTACCTCAGGTGCAAAACCGATGTATCTGCGGTTCCAGTCTTATGTCCTTGAAAAGCTGTGGTCCGCTGATCAAAATTTACCTTTTTGTAATTTTTGTTGTGATTGTTGTCAAATTTTGTTCGAGACTAAGGCTAAGTACATCCGCGACAGTTTATTTTTTTGTCTGTGGTATATTAACACTTGTGCGTGAATGCAGGGTCTAATATTACGCTTGGTTAACCTTATCCTATTATATTTATAAAAATCATTTGTTGAAACAATGACATTTTCAGATTGTATGTGTAAAGACAAATACAATGAATGGTCACTTAGCAGCCTTTCAAGAAATGGTTTCAAAATTAGACCATCGTTCATTTTGTTGAAACTGTTTTTAACTGGATAATCTGGGTTAATAAATATTCTTTCCAGCAAACAAACAGTTTTGAACAAATGACTTCGCACAAGTTTCACTTTCATTTGCTACTCGCCTTCTGTAAACTAAGTGTGATATAGATACCTGTTTGATTGAAGTAACGGTTTAAACTCAGTTTAGTCTGTATAACTATTGTTATGCAGTCCCAGCCCACCAACCCTTTTGTCTGAGGATATGAGGCGAGAGTTGCAGAGACAAAAATGGGAAAAAGAAGCGGAAGAAGCAATGAAAGGGCCAGTCGGTCCTGTGCACTACCAGAACATACAGTTTGATGGTAAGTTTACAGTTTAGTTGTAGAGCTTAAGTAGACAGGTCCGGTGGCGTAGTGGCCAAGTAGTTAGCATGTTTGACACATAATCCTAGGGTCACAAATTCAGCTCCGGTCAGACCATTGTGTTGTGCCCTTGAACAAGACACTTTACCTGACTTGTTGCAGTCGACTCAGCTGTATAAATGAGTACCAGCTTCCGCTGTGCGCTAACCTGCGATGGATTAGTTTCCTGTCCAGCGGGACTCAAAGACTCTCTTCCACTTAACACTACGGAAACTGGAGATAAGGGCCGGCCGTGAAAGTTCGAGAAAGGATTTAGCTTTAGAAAGGAGAGAGGCACTTACCTAATGATACGACATTCAACTTTGTCATGGCTGAACAACCGAATTACTTAATGATGCGACATTCGACATTGCCGTGGCAGAATACTGAAATATTGCTGTATCTCATTTAGTGTAAATAAAGCTCTATTTTCACAAAAAAAAACACTTTTTACTTAAACACATAATTAGAGAATTTGAATTTAGATACAAAATGACAAAGATTGAAAGGATTAAGACTTAACAACCATCTATGGTATCGGAACAAAAGTAGTGCCATTTTTCCATGCATGTATTTGGAAAAAAATGGTATTTATCTAAATCTTGTTTTTTCTTCTTTTATGTCGTTTATTCTCTTTGTTAGACATTTCTTGTTGATTTTACTTTGTTAACTCCTGGTTTCACCATTTTTTGTGATAAGAGGTGCGGACCCATGGTGTTGGCTACTACCAGTTTTCAAAGGATGAGCTTGAAAGACAAAAACAAATGGAAATGTTGAGTAAGCTAAGAGAACAGGTATGGTTAATGTTAAAAAGTTATCTCATTTCTTATGTTTGTACCTTTTTAAACTTGCTATATATAAATTTCGACATTAGCCTCTCTTCCCCCCCTCCCCCCATCCCAGCACTCCCGAAAAAAGATAGCCAAATATGACTGTGCTTAAAAATGTAATTAAGAAATAATTCATTATTGCGAAGGCTTCAGGCAGGAAGTTGGGAGAGCACGAGAGAGCGTTTTAGTAGCAACGCAAAGCCTCGAGTGTTTTTCAAGTGCTTCCATAACACGATAACCATGAACTATTTCTTTTAGAAGATTTGAATGTTTAAAATGCAAAAAATAGCAACCTTTTGTTACAATTTTCCAGATGCACGGGCGACCGTGTGTCTATCGAGTCACAGCTGCACGCTCACATAATAAAAAAAGCGCAAAACATTTCTGTAAATGTTTTGATATATTTTCATATTTTGTTATAAGCTGAAAAAACAGAATAAACAGGTTGCCCGATGCCCAGGTTTCCTTCCAAATTTTGGGTGCTTGCAAGGGATTTTGGGCTCGGCGGAGCGAAAAAAAGCCAAGAAATTTTAAATACCATACTTACTTACACAGTAGGACTATAGCTTTCTGTTTGCTAGACTTTTCCAAGACTTTCCAAATTGCGTATGATTCCGAAAGAAATTTATATGAAGAATAAATCTCTTTGAAGAGAAGTCCTGTCAGCTAAGTTCTCAAATGCACATTCTGATATTGCTCTACACAGACCACGGAGCAAAGGGCACGAAGAGAAAGGCTAAAAGAGAAGAGAAAGGTTGCACTTGAAGCCCGACTTGCGAAGGTCCGCGCTAGAAAAGTAAAGAAGTTGGGTGAGGATGGAGAACCACATGATCACCTGACACAGATTCCAGATGAGGAATTCCAGGAAAGTGAGGGTAACGAAGGCGGCGTAAGAAGGAAGGAAGAAGTAGAAAAACGCCACAACGAAGGGGAAACACCTCAAGCAGCTTTTCTAGAACCCAAGCAGAAGCTCCCAGAAAGCAAACTTCCTGAATGGGCGAGGCACAAGATAGGTCTGTAAATTAATGTTATAAAGACTAGTAATTATAGGTACTCAACTGATGCCGAGTAAAATTTGTTGGAAGACCTCTGTATTTTAAGAACTAAGTTCATGTAATGGCTTTCCTTCCCTCAAGTTCATTTAGCCCGGTAAGTAAGGGTCAACCTCATATCGAGGCTCATTTCGAGAGGAGACTAGGAACTCGGTTGGGTAAGGGTTTCTGACCGTTTATGGACTCTCCGTTTACAGCGTACTGACTCGGCCCTTATTCAAATACAAAATTTCTCAACCCTTTCAGTTCCAGTTGTATTGTTAAATTCTCCCAAATAGAGCTCATACTTTTCATTGAACAAGTTTGGGAGAATATTGCTTCTCATCTTAAGCAGTTAACTTTGTTTAATCAACTCTCATTTTCTCAGTTTTGTTGACTTGCCATTTCATTTGCAGCCCTACAGAACAAGTCCTCCACCTACAATTCTTCGGATGATCGTGATCCTGAATTTGCTCCACCAAGCTTTTACTACGACCAAGGTGGTCCTCCTAAATCGAAAGCGGCTGGAAAATTCCCAGGGGGGCTAAGGAGCTTTAGTAAAGAAAAACCACAGTTTGCCACAATGCACCAACAATCGGTTGCTGGGGGGACTAAAATTCTAAATCCCAGCGAACACCCCTGTCAGACGATCGCGCCTCGCCTTGAGGAAGGATCACAATCATATATGTCAAAATCATCAGTGCCGTTACTTACAGCACCGTATGGCCCGACCCAGGGTGGATTCCAACCGTCATCAAGCAACAGTGTTAGCCAGAACCCTTATATTGATCGACAACACTCTGCTAGTGAAAGCCGGACCGTTGAAAACAGTATTTCGAGTACATTTATGAATGATGGTCGTCGGAACACAGCTGTGACCAGTTATTATCCGACTTCATCAAATGTTGTTGAAGAAGAAGCAGTACCTCAGTCGGTTAAGATTGCACCGCCCCCATCGGATAAGACTCTTGCCGAGTTCCTGTCAAACTGTCGAAATGCTAGCACGTGACGAGTGTACTTGAATCTACTTTTGAAGTTTACCATTGTAAATATATTACGCCAATTGCTTAGCGATGAAAATTAGCATTGGGATTAATTATAATAAGAACTTGTTCTTTTATATGGCGCAAGTTCAACCTTACGGTTTTCAAATGCGCCTTACAATCGAATAAAGAATTGTTTACATGCGTTAACAAAAAATCTTGTTTTCTGTTTTATAATATTTTAAAAACCTAACCTTGTCATCTCCTGCAAAACAAAGCTCATTAAGAGACATGGAGAAACACCAAGTCATCCAACAACAAGCAGCAATCATTCGTCGACAAATGTTTGAGGAAGATCCTGAAGATATCTCGGACAGGCCAAATAACAAATGAAGATCTTTGGAAACAAAGCAGTAAAGAAGCCATTCAACCACAAATTAGGCGAAGAAAATGGAGATGGATCGGTCACACGTTAAGGAAACATCTGTTACAAGACAAGCGTGGAAATGGAACCCCCAAGGTAAGCGAAAAAGAGGACGCCCAAAGAACACCTGGAGGCGTGATGTTGAGGCAGAAATGAAGGACTGGGGCCAAACTTGGAAAACCTTAGAAAGACTATGGGGGAAGGAGATCTTTAATGGCCTCCAGGAGGATCTTAGGGCATAACTAACTTACTCCTAAAACTATAATTGAACTAAAAAGCCTGTCTAAAGAGAAACGTTTTGAAACTTGCTCAAATAACTCGTAACTGGCCAAGCACCTGATACTTGCTGGTAAGCTGTTCCATACTTTTGGTGCAGCAGCTATGAATGGTCACAACAACAACAACCGTTAAATAGTTTGAAGGCGTTAAGGTTGCTGGTAGTCACTTTTGGTTAATTGAAAGTGTTTTTGTAATTAACTTACTGTTGGAAACACTAAAGCGGGAGACTGGAGAGAGGAAATGAACGAGTGCCTTACTCTTCCCAATCTCCTATTTGATAAATGCGCTTGGATTTTTGATGAAGAGAAGGGACTGTATCGTTTTTTAGATTTATCCCTTTTTAGTAAGACTACGTCCTGAACACTCGATGAGATTTTTAGGACCCAAAATATGGACGCTACTAAACAAGAAAGAAAAAGAACTTATGAAACTGTCGTTTTTTTGCGCCACGTTATAAGTGAATTTGACTTTCCTTCTGGAGAAACGTCCCACAAGTGTTTGCTAGAAAATGGCCTTCGCGAGCCTTTGTTTACACATATACACGGTCCGTATTTGTCATCAAGCCACCACGGCCCATGAGATGGAGGCATATTAAAAGCAGGCGAGAACTTGGCACCAAAAATGAGCCCGCGAGCAACAACACGATTAGAATGCGTTCTTCGTCGAACGCAAAAATCTAAGCCGGATTACGGGAAAAATGTTTGATAGATGAGCTTTTTCTAAGTCCTGATTGTTTCCTAGAGTACCAATTGATGCATAGATCTGTTAATTCTTATTAATATATAAATACAGATGAACATGCCAGGTTTTTCCTTTACTAAAAATCATCTTTATCGCGCACAGCGAAAAAAAAGATTTTAAAAAGTTGTGTTTTATGTAGGAAATTCATCAGTATCTATAAAATAAACAGAACATTACATGGCAGTTTGGGGATACTATAAAGGGAAATCCTATAAAGATAATGTACTGAAAACTGGCAAAAAATTTGTTTTTTTTCTGAAGCTTGACTGAAAAAAACAAATTGCAGAGAAATCGTTCTTCCACTCCCCCCTCGTGAGATCAAGTGGTCCGCCCCTTGTTTAGGAGGAGTGAAAGTCACAAACCCCAGAAGGAAGGACGTGCTGGTTTGTTGGTGTTATAAATGAAAAATAAGAAAAGCTGACAAACAACGAATAACTTTAAAACGACTGGGACTTAACATTAGAGAAGACTTGTAATTTTTTATTTTAATTTTTAAGCCGCATCTTTTTTATTTACCTTCTACACTTTTTGTTTTCATTTTCACTACCGGTGCTTTTCAACCGTTTTTTACGTCATACACCATATCATATTTCACTTTGTAATATATATTACAAACGGTATTGTAAATCAATCCTTAAAACCTGAAGAAGACCGGTAGCGGCCGGTTGAAATATAGTCGTTTTAAAGTTATTCGTTGTTTTTCATTTGTAATTTTTTTAAGCTGACATGGTCCCCTTACTGGATCCGACGATACAGAAAGTCGTTCACGGGTTTTCTTATAATAATCTTCTGTTGTTGTTATACAATTAGAAAATCCAATTTCTCCCCTCGGCCTCATTCTAGGTCGTAAAGAGCACACATACATAAATCACGTTTATGGTAGGGTGGGAATTGTTTTTGGCAAACTATTTTCACTGAAACGCCAATTCTTACTACTCCGTGGGTATTTGAAAAAAATATTTGATGGGTCAAGCGTTGTAATTTACGGCGATTATTGCCAGTTATTTCTAGATTTTAAATCTTGTTGAATGTGAACAAAAACAAAAACTGTACTTAGTCTGAAAATTG
>JAOBRD020931068.1:0-12367 GCA_027575215.2 Hydrozoanthus sils | reverse complement strand
TTTTTCTCAAAGATTGGTAATTTTAAAGAGATTTTTTAAGTTGGTGATTTTTTGGGAAGTTTAAAAATTAATTTTGAAGTTAATATTTGATGCAAATTTGCCAAACCGTTCACAAACCAAAGCTGTACTAGTTCCTTGCTTCTTATTCAAATATCTTTTTCAACTTCCTCACTATCCAACAAAAGTTTTGTGTTTGTGGGGCCATATCTCTGTTACAATTTCGCTATAGATCTGAGATTTGTCGCAAAATTTTGTCACAATGAGCTCTTCATTTTCTCCAAATCATTTATAAATTTGTGCAAATAGAACTCCCCCTCTCTGCTCCCCCAACCCCCCCTCATTGGAGTGTAAGTAAAAGAGAGCAGTGTCTCCGCAGAGTCCCACCCACGGTACCACCTCCCGTGGGAGCTCCACTTGCAACTATGCCACTTTGGGTCAATTATATTCGAAAACAACGCTGTAACTTTGAATATGGGATCCTTCTTTATGGCTGATGTCAGCACGTAGAGAACTTCAAGAAACGTTCCCGGAACGACCGTGGCGTCTTTGCAACGAAATAAAGTAACAGGTTCAGTTGTATTCTGTATTAGCTTTTACTTTTGAGGCGATTTCTTGTCGTATTTTGAATTTTCGATTTTTGTTTATTATTAAGAGAAAAAGCGAGCCGTGTTACGTTGCATGCAAGACACGAAATTCGTGTAGTGATCAAGCCGCCGCATCCAGGAATCTCGATGTTTTTTTTTTTTCAACAAGAAGCTTTGGAGAAATAAAATGTGTTCTCCGCGACCTCGTAAACTTTAGCTGAGGTTCTGATCGAGGAGCCCGCGTATTTCCATAGCAACAAGAAAATCAAATCTCAAATAAAAATATTTAACGAAATGCAAATTAGTCGAAGTTTCTCGTGAGGCGGCAAATAAGAAACAACTCAGAGCCAACGTATTGAGAGTAAATAAGTTTCTCAAACAAACAGTGTTGCTAAAGAGTTGGCAGTATTAGTCAAAGCGAGTACAGAGCCGGTATATAGCCAGTCGCTTATCGCAAAGATTTATTCTGCTTAAAGTGACTTGAAAGTTCATAATTTTCAGGCAGGTTTGTATAAAAACTTTGTTTATGAAGCCACTTACAGTTTTCTGTTGCTACTGGTCTTAGAACAGAATAATTTAAGTTATTTGATTGATGCATTCATATCAAACACGACCATTCAGCTTTACCTTTTCAGGCAAAAAGTGTGTATAGAAATTAATTTTCTTCGTTGGGACCTAAATCTAAATTGGTTATTATCATCGATATCAGTCCATTTTTTTCCGATTCCTCCCGTTGAATGGAAAGGTATCAGTCGTCGCAGTCAAAGCATCCTTACTTCAGTAAACGTAGCATAAACTAACATCAACATAGAGTGAACGGCTTCCCAAAAAAATGTGATCGTTCGAATTCGGCACTGGCCCACAGATTTAGCGATACATAATTATTGTAAATGTGGCAGTTAAATGAACTAACTCCCTTAATCATTAGATGACCCGAGAATCGAAGTATAACCAGTAGAATCCTCAAGGCAAAGGGAAAGATACTCAGAATCCGATGTCGTGATCTGATTCTCGTAAACTTGAACCAACCTTTGCAAGTTCCTATATATAGTTCGATGTACTCAGCGAAAACTCGATCAATAATAATTTGTCCAGCGTCCCGAAAAAAAACTTCAATCGCTTATATCAATTGCCCAATTCGTAGGTTAATGGCCGTAGAAGAACTGTTGTGTTTCAAGTTTTGGATCAGGTCAAAGGTTTGCCTAAGCTCGAAAAGCTTGTGAAATGATGAAGTTTGCCTTTTTGCTTGAGCACATCTTTGATTAGAGACAATATATTTTTCTCGCTTCTTTCTGAGCCGGTCCAGATCGCGTTGAGAAATCAACATTTTACTGCCGCACAGAGCATACAAAATGGAGTCAAGGATATTTCTTAAACATTTATTTGTCCTCAAAGAACACGCAAATTTTTCATAACCTAAAAAATGAATAAAACAGTAAACAATTTATACTGTTTGCTAAATTGACCGACTTGGGGATGCAAGAGCTACGCGTTACTAAGGCAGCTGAAGCGGGTTCACTTCTCGCAAAAACCACATATACATGTACATACAGATTGATAACTATTACTGATGAAAAGGATTAGAAGTTTACATGCTCCGAGCTAGCGTCAACTAAAAATGCCAATTCAAACAATTTGGTGGTAGCCAGGACTACCAGTTAATACTATTTTGATAGTTTCTAAACTGTTTGCAGCCAAAACTACGGAAAGTAGCAAATATGCAGTCTCTATAGGGTAGAGAGACAGCTGCCAGAAGTACGCGTGAAATGTAAATGTAAGTTTATCTTTATTATATGTTGGGCTTGATTCTTTTCCTTAGCTTTGTTTCTTTTCTGTTGTGATAGAGTTGGAATTATACCACCCTCGTCGATAGTTCTCAGATCACTTTTTTAAGCCTACAGTGAAAACTGACAAAGCCTATACGTCAGTACAAACGAAAAGTGTTACTGAAATAAGTCGTTGATCAAATCACAAAGTTTGTACTTTTTTTGAAGCGGGATTAACTGAAAATGGCCGTAACAACACTGATACTGTAACTTTTGTTATTTGGATAAGAAAACTGTTTCATAAATGACATCAATTATGTATGTCTGAAACCGAGGTGTTTCTTACTTTAAAGTCAAATCTTGTGTGCAATAATTTATTAAAAAGCGGTTGGTATTTTATTATTTTAATTTCTCGAAAACAACCTTAGCTGAAGTTACTAAGAAAAAAGACTATAAAATTAATTACATTTTTTTCTTCATTCTTATAAAGAAGAAATTTCTTCTAGACTTTTTTATCGCTTTTCTTTACTCTCATGTTTTTCAATCGAAGAAGGGTTCGATAGTCAAGAAAGTAACACAGTTTTGAGTGCTAAAAATCATTTAGTTGCATTGTTTTTGTTTGAAGCAACACGAATGTACACTTGCATTGGGTGAAAATGATTCTTTTCATGTTATGAACTTCAGTATATCATGCAGAACTGAGGATATGATTCTACCATAAAAACATAATCAAAATTATACGAACTTATTACTCAATATATAAAACATGAGATTCAAGATTTGAAGTTAGAAAATCAACAGGAAAACGAGCTAAGTGAATGGATACGGATGTTTGGCAAAGGGCCGTTGGTTGTTATGGATCAGCTATACTTTCAAACATATAAACAGTTATGTTTAGATAAGTCCCTCGCGTAATAAAAAAATGACAGTTAAGTTATTGCAGCTTTTCTTTACAAGTTTTTTTTAAAAGGTTTCAAACAAGTTCTCATCACCTTTTTCCTGTTTCTTTATACTTAGAAACTGAATTTAGTAAAAAGCCAAGCAAGTTGAGAAGAGCGAACATTTACCGTAAAACATTTAAAGTATGTACTAAGAGATGTCCTTTGTGTATTTGTGAGCTTCGTGGGAACTTGAAAGGCTTTTTCATAATCATTTCATTTAAGACATTTTTAGAATAATTAGAGTTCAACGAGTCTGTACTCAACCAACACAGAAACGACTACCGTACAATAGCAATTAAAAGTTTAAGAATTAGACAAAGAAGAAATGCTGATGATATAAATTATTGCATAAAAACTATGACTTTAACACAGCTTCTGCTTGATACATGAAACGTTTGTTTATAACATTGTACAATGTTCAGTGCAAGAAAATTGATAAGTCTTCGTATACAATCTTCCATGTTTTTATTTCAATTTGACGATGCTGTTTCTTTCTTGCATTCAGTGTTTGTTCCGTATCGAAAGTAACTTAAAATAAATGCTAACGTGGAACGAACAATTGAAAAAGCTTGACAAGAAACACCTGCATTTCAATATATAAATTATTAGCATTTTGTCATTATAACCTGCGACACAAAAAGAAAAACTAATTATTTATTAGTGGAACGTAGCATGCTTCCGCCATATGTTGGAGGCGTCACGCCGTAAATGTCCTTCGCACGATGAAAAAGTGATGGATATCGTGGCGAAGTATACACGCTTTTTACACAAGAACCAGTAAATTTGCCCGAGGCTCATTGCATGTTTTTAATATTTTGAAATTAGTCTTATTTTTATGTGTGGTTTAAATCGAGTTAAAATGTAATACACGTACATTAAAAGAAACTAACTTTTAGGCAAGTATACAAACATGTAAAGACAGCGTATAATTTGAAGCATTGACAATGATTGAAAAAGAAAAGTTCTGCGTATCACTGTTAAGTTAAAGATGGAAACTGAGTTAAGTTAAAAAACAAAAGTAGCTACCCAGCCCGAGTTTCAGCTTGTTTTTAAATTGTTCTTAAGGCGGGAGTAAACCTAAACTTTTGTTGGATAGTGAGAGAGTTGAGAAAGATATTTGAATAAGAAAAAATTTGAGTAAAATCAGCAAACCGTTCCTCTTGGCAAGGAACTAGTACAGCTCTGGTTTGAGAACGGTTTGGCGAATTTACATCAAATATTAACTTCAAAATCAGTTTTCAAACTTCCCAAAAAAATCGCCAAATTCAAAAAACTCTTTAAAACTACCAATTTCAAGAAAAAAATAAAACTCTAAATTCATTCAAAAATTCTTAAAATATTCAAGCTGATTCTCCTTCATTCCATCTGTGTTTTACGCATAGGGATTTTGTAGATTTAAATCATGGACGAACATATCGGAAGAAATATAAGGAA
The DNA here is from genome assembly GCA_027575215.2 of Hydrozoanthus sils. NCBI lineage: Eukaryota > Metazoa > Cnidaria > Anthozoa > Zoantharia > Hydrozoanthidae > Hydrozoanthus > Hydrozoanthus sils. The sequence continues at coordinate 7,642 of JAOBRD020931068.1, read as the reverse complement.
AAGTGGCCACAAAGCGCGCTTTCGGTTTACTCCCGCCTTAAATTTTGGCCAATTTGAGCCGGCTCGTTCTTATAAAATTGTAAAACAAAGCGTCTGACTAAATAATAGTTTCAGGCTGCAAGGAGCATTGGGTCTACGCCTGTTTTAGTCTCGAGTAAAATGCAATAACTTAGTGCGCCGGTCTGATAAGTTTTATCATATACAAACAGCTAAAACTTACATACATTTTCTGCAATAAACTGCAACTATTCGGTTTTTTTAAACTTCCAACCTAAAAAACAAATTTCTGTTCAATTTTTTAGCCTAAAACTTTGTTATTCTGCTTCTATATTTTTTAGTTATGAACGGCGAAACAATTTGGTGTTACATGGAGGAAAGCAGCATGCAAGAAACGATTTAAATAAGAGTGCGGGATTTAGTTTTTTGTATTTTAATAAGTTCACGTAGAATTAATTTTCTTTTTGTATTGCATGCAGGTTACACTGACAAAATGCTAATATGTCTTTACGGAAATACACGTCTCTATAATTATAAAACTGAATACAAATCACGATGTGACGTCACACATCGCAAGAAAAAGTTTTCTATTCTAAATTTTACAGGTTTTTTCTAAAACATCGCTTGTGTTTCTAGACAACAATATAAAAAGCTATGACTTCGTCGGCTACGCCTCTTTTTCCCTCAACACTTTTCTCGCGTTCTTGTACGTAACAGCGTTTTATAATATTATTGTCTAGAAACACGCGCGATGCTGTTTTTTTAACTTAGTAGAAACTGCTCTGGATCTGTAACATGCAAAGTTGCTTCCTTCACTTCATCACACCGGCAAAAAAATAAAATAAAATAATTCTATTCATGTGTCAAAGTATTTAGCTTATAAAGTAGCTAATTGGGGACACGTTTAATGGCAAACACGACTGCAGTTAAGAGCTGTAACTGGTTGGAGGCCGACCAGTTGGCTATTTGCAAGCGTGGTGGAATTGACTCTGCATGAGATCACCAAAGCCAAATCCAGTCAGTGGTCAAAGTGGGATTTGAAGCCAAAACACTGAACCACATGCAGATCTGCCACCCTAACCACTGAATTCAGCTGCCTCCTGTTGGCGAGAGCTCGAGAGTTTTTATTTACAGTTGAAACTCTTTCAAAAACCTGACCTTGTGCCATTCTTCAACTGGGTCGCCCTTTGTAGTATTTAAGGCTTTCAACACTACATACATTAACTTACGTGTTGCTACTAAATTTTCCCAACCAGCAGCCACGCATACATCTCGTGTTTCCAGTTAAGGACGGAGACTTAAACTTTCTGTCTTCAGTAGTTGAACTGCATTTGATCCATTCCCATTTTCTCATTACCGAAAGTCTTACCTTGTATGACTTATGTTAGGAGAAGTTATAGGTTGATAAACAGACCAGGGCTGAAAGAGTTCAAACACACGATGTATCGCTTTCCAAAATATTATGCATCAATTATCAACTGAGTCTCGCTTTCACAATGCATCTTATCAATCTTATTTTAACAAGTTGCTATTCAAATTGACTGTAGCTGCTACTTTCGTTGAGTTTATAGGTATGACAATGGAAGTCAACACGGGCTATGTTAAGTCAATTCCGGGAATCTTAAGGATTGTGGAGTTTGTAAGTAGCTTTGTTACTAAAGTGCTTTTAATATATAGAGGACATTTTATAACACGGTAGCGCGAACATGTACATATCAGAAGTTTATCTTTGAGTGGAAGAAAGATATTTCACTCGTAGCGAACGAGTGAGATCTTTTTTTCCAACGCCAACACGAGGACTGGAGATAAACTTCATATTTTCGAGCCAGCGTGTTATTTTCTTCTCATTTTCTGGAAAATGAAATTTTAAAAAAAACCAGATTATTTAAAAGCAAAGAAAAACAATGAAATGACGTCAGCGATATCTTCGCTTGTGAGGATATGGAAAATGTGTTACTCGTATCCCGGATGTAGTTTCGTATGAAATCCACGAGTAGCGTATTTCACAGTAAAACACTCATCATATCTATTAACTTATTAAATAATCATGTATTTGGTGTACAAGCTTCTTTATAAGAACGGAGCTCGCGGATGAGTTTGCTGGTTCTTGAAAAAAAACGTATAAACACAAGCAGATAGAATAAAAGAGAAATTAACGAGTTGTTTTTGTAAAATTTCCAAGGTTTTTACTCAAGCGGCAAAGTGTTGCATTATCGACTTTTTACCGAGTCCGTAATTTGTACTAATGGAACAATATGAAGATTTCGGCCATTCCTCAGCTTCGGGTGTATCCTTGGCATGTTCTCAAATTTTGGCCACTTTCAGCCTGACGTTATTCCTTCAATATAAAATTAGAAAATACGACTTCAGCACGCCATTAGCACGCCGTTTAAAACCAACCCGCGCCATAGTCGGGTAGCATGACAAGCTGACCCGTGCTACACGACTTTAGCGTGAGTAAGCTGAGGTTTGTTTGCCGTGCTTAACGCGAGTTAGCTTAGCATAATTGAAGAACGGCGTTTGAAACGGACCTTACTAAAACTAATCGCTTGTACTATACGTTCAGGTCTTACTGCTGTTGTCCTGGGCATGCGCGGCCAATTGCTGTGGGAATGGGGGTGGAAGGTACGCATTCTTCCTGTTTGTCACGATAGTTGGATGGCTTATGGTGGGCGCTCTGTTCGTCTTATTTCTCCTCGGCATGGAAAGCAAGATACCACAAATCAACTGGGGTCTGTTTGTAAGTAGAACTCATTAGAAAAACCTTACCGCATGATTTACTGTGCTAATGTACTTTCCCTTTTAGCACACAAACAATAGTTTCTTCATACTTATGCTAACATAGTTTCGTCCACTTTTATCCACTAGTATTTTTATCTTCTTATCAATCTGATGAAGCCTTCCTCAGGAGAAGGCGAAACGTAAATGTATATTTTATAGATTTTAACGGTTGAAAACCGTAAAACCTTTTTTTATAGAATTTATCTGTTTTATCCACGCGGAAACCTAAAGATTATAGTATACGAACTCATTAGGATCCATGACACTTGAAATGCTCGCAGGTACTAATAGTTAAGCAAAAACAAAACGTTATCAGTACCAAAAGTCCTCAAACCCGGCTTTCTTGTTCATTTAAACTGAAGTACGTAGAAAAGTTACACTGTTAGACTGAACCATAGATATTCATGCTATTCGAGGCGGACATTAGTCATGTTGGTAGTAAACATTAAAAAAAGGCAGTCTAGGACTGCATGTTCCTAGTGGAATTGTAGCTGGATACATGTCTTTAATAGAGTGGTTTTGTTTAAACTGTGAAACAATATATCTCATAGCCAATGTCTAATAATTCATTCAACACAAAAGATTCGTTGAAACGAAGCAATGCCGTACCACGTGCGATATCGTTCGATCTTTCGCAATAATAAATTGAAGGTACCCAGGTTCGAGTCTCGCTAGATGCACTGCATCATTTTTTTCCTCCTTTTGTGGCAATCCTGTCTCTTCTTTGTTTTATTTTTTACTCTCTCTTGTTATTCGGTTGATTCTGATTTTGGATTTTATAATGCCTATATATCGCTTCCGAGTTCTAAACGGACGAAAAGTCTGAGGCGATTTCATAATATTCCGTATGTTAGTATTATGCAATTAGCGTGAGAGAAGACATGTGTGTGATCAATGGCGTGATGTTACGAGATATTATCCAACACGGTTCGATGATATGATTTTCTCTAGCATAAATACGGACTGTGCTGTTGATCGTTGACAAATCATATTAGCGCCTATTTTCAAATGAGACCATTTTAAAAAAAAGGTAAAAAACCTATAACAGTTTCAACAACAAGCTAAGTTAAACCTATCATGTCTCTGGTGTAAAATATCATAAGTTCAAAACTGAGAGTTTACATTCCATCCAGGTTTTAGCATGGAGAAGAGAAAATTTTTCGCCGTCGCATTTACACAAAGTTCGTACGAAGCAAAAATTATTGGGTATATCGGAGGATATATTATCCTTGGCTGACAGATTGTCCTCAAAATCTCTAAGTTGCTCTCGAAGCTTCACTTCTAGATCTCGCCAGCTGTTCATTTTTCGGACATTAACCTCCTATATACCAGCCGCCGGAAGGGGTTTATTTACCAAATAGACAGTGAGTAGGTTAGCCAATCAGATTGCAGTATTCGTGATAGTATGCTAGTTGGTTTCTACTAATAATTGTTAGTAAAGGATGAGCATCTCGTTGTTTGGCAGAACGTGATCTTTGCCGGTGTCATGGTACTTATGCTTCTCATCTCAGCATCGCTGTTGGGAGATCAGGCCGAACAAATAAGAAAATATTTCAGTGTGATTCCCCAGTACAGTGCTCTGAACGTGGTTGGTTCAGGTTGGTTGGACGTCCTAGTTACAGCTGTGGTGAGTTAACCCACGTAATTCAATTAGTTTCCTACAAGTTTAAAAGTGTGTATGTGTGGGCGTGTAGACCTTATTCATAAAGGCGACGATTTTAATGTTCTTTCGTCTCCATTCAAATTAGCCCTACTAGTTTTATTAGTCTTAAGTCAAAGTTCCAAAATAATAGAGAATGTTAGCATCGAAAAGGAGTGCAAGTACTAGGACGGGATCAGCGATTTTGTGTACTGCGCATCCGTTCTACGCAACTCCACGTTTTAATAACGATCTTTCAATGTCGTTTGTTTTAGTTTCTATACTGCCTTTATCATTCTTTAAGCTATATTTAAAGTTAATTTAAGCTAGTTTTGAAGTAAAAAAAAGCAGCTGAACATATATTTCTGAAGAGAAAAACTTGCATTTGATATTTTCTGTAGACTAGAACTCGATGTATCCGCTAAGAAAAGTAGCAGCGAAAAGCGACTTGGAAGCGAGTACGACTTGAACTCGTTCCTTGCAGTCAGTGCTAACATTTTCTAATACATTACCCAAAACGAGGCAAGTAGTCCTAATTTGAATGGACTCAAAAGAATATTTAAATCAAAGAGGCAAAGTGTCATTATGAGCGGAAGGAAATACCTGGGCCCAGTTTTTCAAAAGGTGATTAGCCCTAATCCAGGGTTAATTACCATGGCAACCTGTAGATTTTGTTAAGAGTAAATGGTCCTGGTTTTGAAACGTTAATCGGCTTTCGAACAACCGTCCCCATGCTCTTTCTTCGCTCGCTCGTTCAAGTCTCGAGGAGGCTTGCTTGATTGACACTTGGTCTCCTCTAAAAAACAGCCGCTGCGCGCGCAGGCTAAATCGCCGCCATTTTTGTTTAAAGTCTATGTGTACTCATACTTGTTAGTGTGTGTACCTGTTTTGATTAGGGGATTAGGGTACAGTTACACGTAGGTTGATAAATGTTTCATTTCTTTTTGTTGTAGGTTTTTGGTTTTTTCACCCTGATAGCGTTTGTCGTTGACTGTGTGTTGAGCGCATTGAAATTTAAGTCAGGAGGAACAAATGCGACTAAACCGGCAAATCAACAAGATCAGCCAACAGCATGATAATGAAAGCCAAATTCTTTGCCTATCAGAAGTTGCTAACATTCCCTTTTAAGATGTAATTTGTAAAATCATAGAAGAAAATGTTATAGGAGTATAGTCAATTATATGACATTAAAAGGCGTCAGTGCATGATTTTCGCCAAAGAGAGTGCAAACCACAAAACTTGTTTGGTGTAACTTAAGGCTGGTACAACGACCTACGACGCCATTTTTTATCTCAAATCATAGCTCAGACTTTCATAGCTGACCGATGTTCGTATATTTTTAAAATGATGCTCGGAAAAAGCAAAATTGAGACAGCTGAGTATTTCTATACGTCCGTACGCCTTTATTAGGTGGGACAAGTGTACAAGAACCTTCGTATCAAAAAATGTAGAACTTAAAACTTAGAATCGATGCTCTGATATTGACTATCGAGTTAATAAAAATAGACATGGACAAGTTGTTCGAAGCAATACCCTTACATTCCCATTCATAGATCAATAATTCTATAAAGCATTACGTTTACATGTTAGTTACGTGCTACGTTAGTTTAACCAACGAGACGCGTAGCTCGCCTCTTCTCTGTTTTATTGGTACTCTCCAACTCAAGATTTACAGGTTTTATATATGTTTTACAGAGCGTGTTGCACAATAATATTTCTAGATTATTACAATCACGGTTATACCAAATCGTGTACTTGAATCATGCTGAATCATGCTTGACTCTTACTACGCTTTCCGTATATAGTCATATTCTTGTGCAAGTATAACGGAACCTTGGTATTTGATTACATTGATTATGTAACTTAACTGATCTAGAATAATCTTATATATCAATATTACTGTTGACATTATACGTTTCATACATTATGATTCATAAAGACCAATTGCTTCGAAGCATAGCCACATAGCCAAGTTGTTCCATAGTATTCCCTTACATTCTTATTCAATGCCGAATTGTTCCATATCATTACCCTTACTATCTTGTTCATATAGCCAAGTTGATCCATACCATTTCCCTTACAATTCTTGTTCATAGACCAGTTGTTTCATAACATTTAACATATGAAGAACAACTTAAATATTGACTTCAGATACTCGAAGGCTCTGTTCTGAATGTTGTTCAAGTATTTTTGCAGGAAACAAACATAATGACAGCAGCAACAGTAGCAACAGTAATAGCAGCAGAAAAATAATAGTGATAGTGCGGTTGTTATGATGAAAGTGGTAATAATGATCGTAGCAGTTCTATTGAAGTTAATAATGATGGTGATCAATTGATAGATCTAGGAGGTAATTGCATGGGGCCGATCACAAGTGTTTTCAACTTTTTTCAAAATTGTCCTAGTCTCCTCGTGACGAGGGCAATTTGAAAAAATTGAAAACACAAGTGATATTAATCCTAAATTTTACGAGGAACCAGGCGATTACATGTTTATGACATCCTGAATTAAGAAAAAGTGCCCCCGCTGTTATCCAATCAGCTCGAAGTAATTTTGCCCTCTATGTTATAATGGCAGTAACAGTATCATAGTGCAAGTGATTGTGATGACAATAGTGATATAGTACTGTTAATGATCTTGGTACTAATCATAGTTATAAAAAATTGTTATGATGATCGCGACTGAGGCTACAGTGAAACAATATCCCTCCTAAATCCGCATTACCAAACTTACTCAAACTACTAGTGTTCTCCATGCATTTTAGTCGATCATTGTGGTCTGATATCAAGAAAGCACGCTTTTGCACCACGTTTTTGACCTACTTCCAGTGGAACGGGGGAAGAGGTACTTTGGAATAGAAAGAACATGGATGCTAGTTGTGAAATTAGAAAAAAAAACCTAAAAGATAGAAGTGTGAAAAGCTTTGGCCCCTAAAAGTACCTTCTAGCATCGTTTTGTTTTCCTTTTTCGCTCCAAAAAAACCGTTTCCCAAAATAGCTTTAATTTTTCTTTGAAAACCCCTAAAAATACCAAGTTCCCAATCTTGAAACTTGAAAAATACGACAAGTTCTCCTATAATTATATCAATAGAAAAGTCTTCCGGCCGTTTTCTTCGCTTAGAAGATGTTTTACAACTTCCTCAGAGACCAAGTGTAACGGGGTTATTGTAGACAAACATTGAACTTAACCCACGTTTAGGGAATCACTCGCGAGGCCGAGATACCA
>JAOBRD020930961.1:0-12367 GCA_027575215.2 Hydrozoanthus sils | reverse complement strand
TCGTTTGGGGAAAGGGTTGGAGGGAGGGGAGGGGGTTATGGTAGCGAACTGCTCCGTGCGAATGCGCCAGTTTCTCGTGCATCCCATGATGCTATCCCTACTATGGCTGTCACGGGTGTAAGATAGCAGTATATTTCTGAACACAAGATCTTCAAACTATATTCAGATTATGCAACATCTGCCGCTTGCTTATCAGAACGTTGAACTTTCTTATCTCAATTAAAACCAAAACACGATGAGCGATCGTTGTTCAACAAACTATATTAACACGTGCGCTGAAACCACGCCCTAATTTGGTTTAACATAGGAGATTGCAGATTTGTATATTTATGTAGCAATTATGGATGGCCGGGAGATATGCACAAATTGGATGGCAAGAGGAGAAGGAGGGGGGGGGGGGGGGGTTGCTCGTAGCTTCCACGGCTACTCCCGATTTAAAGCGACTTCATCACGATGTCCATCATGCCAAATCGCGAAAGAAACACCCATCCACCCACGCGCATGCCCTGAAGTTGTCTCATAACCGGCCCACGCAGCTATCAAGGTGCGGTGAGCGATCTCAAACAGCTTGTAAGTGTCAGTTCGAGTGTTCATAATTTACCACAATTGCTCGCTAGAGATTTGCACATGCGCATATAAGCTTGTAAGGCAACTGTCCCAATTTTATAAATTTACTATGCTTGCGGATACCAAAATTATTTCGCGCTACCTCTAATACTAAACTGCGGGTGCATGAGATGAGCAATTTCGATCGGAAACCTTTCTAAATTTAAATTTTTTATAAAGTAAAACGATTTGTGGCAATCAAAATAATATAAAGGCAGCAAAATTTACTATAGGCCATTAGCGTCGCTACCGGAATGAAACAAGATGGTTTTTTTATGTGTAGTTTTGTATACAAAAAAATTAGACTAAACTTATCGGTTGCGCTATGAAATCTTATTGGGTAGAAAATGTTATTAATCACCTACAAATTTAGAAATTCGTTCTAAAAGATGTTGCAATTAAGTCTCGATTTCTTCGGAACTTGGCGCGCCTGGAAGTTTTTCTTATCTATAATTCCTTAATACTTGCGGGGATTTTATTAAACGAAAAATGTGTTTTATAATTGAAAAGAAACACTGACAACAAGTCCTAACAAAGGTTTTCATGTAAAGTAATGGATTAGCTTTCGAAACTTAATCAAGCTGTTTTTAATCCTAAAATTTGCTTTTACCGACTATTGCCCAGATATAGAAAGCGAGGGATAAAGAGTTGAGGGAAGTTATCGAAGATGCGCGATTCATAGTGTCTTTGTGTGTGGAGTAGCAGTGTATTAGCCCCAGCCAAGCAAGCGACATTACATGAATGATTAATGCCATTAACTTATTACGCAAGACATCTACACCACAATTACGAATAGCACATATTGTGAATAAATTCTGTCGCAGTTGGATGCAGTATTTTTTCAGAGTTCACTTATGTTTTATGAAGAAAGGCAGTATGTTTGTATTCTCTAAGTTCCGATCAACAGCGGCCATAAACTCAAGTGCCGAAAACAACAGCTATTTTCCGAAAAACGATAAATCCATTAGATTTCTCAAATAACTAATGTTTTAAACTTCCTGTTGTGGATAAAAAATGAAAAATACTTGGAACAAGTGATAAATCTGGCGTACTTTTGACTGTATATCGAATTTGTTGGGATCTTTTACTGTATCGACGCCTAGCTGCGCCGCCATGCGACAGAGATCAAGCATCCGAATTGTTTTGAATTCACACGCACTCGGGCGGCAGGTGCACCAGACGATTGATCGTATCATAAAATGTTATTCCCATATATTCGGAAATCACCTCTGTAGACGCTTTCTTTTTATCTGTTTTTGAATTTTTCAATCTCTAAAAATGCTTTTTAAGATAAAAACAAAATCAACTGCGAAGCTACGTGAGGTTATCGAGATTTTTCGAAAACAGAGAAAGGCTGATGTATTGACCGAAACTTCTTGTAATTACAGAAAAACAATATACATCTTATAAAGAAATAGAAAAATGTTAAAATCAGAAATCAAGTCGTGCGATTCTTCCCCAAAATTATATAACAACTTATCTGAAAGTCCTTTAATTTGTATTTACTCCAAAATTTTTTGCTCTTTGTTGATAATTTTAGTAGGCCTTAGCTATGTTTTTTCTTCGATGACCACTAACATGCAAATCAAGTGAAATCAAAACAAAACAGAACTGGAATTTCCCTCGGCGTCAGCTGCTATCAGTGAAAAATATGGAAATAGGAAATGATTATGTGTTCGAAAGCTCAAGCGAAGCCAAAGGTTGCGTTTTCATCAAATGCCTCATCGGAATTATTAAAATTTCATTTTCCATTTAAGGCGTCTTCTGTTTTTCAGCTTATAAGTTAAATATAAACTCAGGAAGAGGTGAAAATATCTTCATTTCATTACAGACATTATATTTCTTTTTATTCAATTTTTTCACAACTATACGCGCGCAACGTCCAAGCGTCCAATTGATTTATCGCCAGCAGAAAGAACAGAGTTCAGCCATTCTTTATACTCTTTAAATAAATATCGAGGAAACAGCCCGTCAGGTGCAAAAATTATAATTTGTCATTTTCAATTTACGTTCGTCAAACGCGTCATAAGATTATTTCATAGGCAGGATGTTAGAATGAAAACACAGAGTTGAAAAACAAGAGAAAACGAAACATCAAGCCTTCGTTCTCTTTGGGGACCCCCATGGGGGAGCTGATTGTTGTCCTAGCGAGAAGCCGTCACCAAGGAGTTTGATTGGTTGAATCTCAACCACGTGCACGATAAATAAGTTTTACCGCCATCAGTTCATCGCTGACAGTTCATTTTTGATTCGAGTTTGACGGTTTGGTTAGTTCGATCACGCTTCAATTGAGTTCATCCGGTGATCTCTTGGTGTAATTTTTGATCTTTTTCGCTTGTCTTAAATTTTCTTAACACATTATCTGCACTACACTGTTGTTTTTAAACCCGATGTTTGATATGGTGAGCGAGGATTCGAAAGCTACACATATGAACGGCGGACCAGTCGAAAACGGTATGTCAGAAGAAGACCCAAACAACAAGACCAATCTGATTATCAACTACCTCCCCTCAAAGATGAACCAAGACGAAATCAGAGCTTTATTCACCAGTTATGGTAGTATTTCTAGCTGCAAGCTTGTCCGCGACAAAAACACTGGACAGAGCCTGGGCTATGCCTTTGTCAATTATGATTTACCGGGAGATGCGAAGAATGCTATGGAAGCACTGAATGGGTTACGACTTCAGAACAAACAGATAAAAGTAAGCTATGCGCGACCCTCTTCTCAAGAAATTAAAGGCGCCAATTTGTATATCTCTGGGTTACCCAAACGAGTCAGCCAGGCCGAATTGGAAGAAATGTTTCACAGTTTTGGTGCTATAATCACGACAAAGGTTTTGACAGATGAAAAGGGCGAAAGCCGTGGCGCTGGTTTCATCCGATTTGACAAGCGTAGTCAGGCGCAAGCCGCAATTGACACGCTCAACGAAAAAACACCGCCTGGCTACGAACAGAGCGTGAAACTCACCGTAAAATTTGCCAATACTCCGAAACCCAATCAACAATTATCTATGATGCAGTTTGAAAGCCCGATAGCTTTGGCCGCGGCGGCAGTTGCCGGTCGAACGCCAAGATCAGCAGCAGCCTTTGGCACTGGTGTTGGGCCGATGCACCATCAAGGAGTGAATGTGCGCTACTCACCGCTGTGTCCGACGAGTCATGCCCATAGTTTGTTTGCTGGTAACAATGTACACCCTCTACAACAAAGTTTTTGTATATTCGTATATGGCCTGAGCCCAGAGGATGACGAAAAAACACTTTATCAACTCTTTTCGCCATTTGGAGCAATCACAGATGTCCGAGTGAAAACAGATAAAGGGTATGGTTTCGTGAACATGCGGAATTACGAGGAAGCGTGGCAAGCGATCTTGACCATGAATAACTACCAACATAACTCAAAACCACTGCAAGTTAATTGGAAAACTCCTACAAACAAAAAAAGCAACTAGCATCTTCCCAAAACCCAAAAAAATTGCGACTTCTAAGAAACGCACACCACAATGATGAGAGGAACACAGCGGAAGCAAAGCTGCCACAACAGTTCCACAAATAATGGCGGTGAAATGATTTCCCCGCCGTAACCAGTCCGTAACATAGATGCCCAGGTTCTTATATATTGCTTTGAACTTTTTCTCTTAGTTTAGCGTTAAGTGTTTTTGTACTTAGCTTCGCTTCAGAGAACACGGCTTTCGTGGTTAAGTTGTAAATTTCTCGGAAACGGCAATACTCATAAACTTGATTTTGCGAAGCGTGTTAATTATAAACGTAAATAGACTTTGTGCATTTGAAATATTCTTAAACTCCAGATTTTGTCTGGGTCGATTCAAGATTTTAAAAATCTGACAGTTTCTTTAACACTTTAAATATAGAGATATCGATTTCGTGCCGAGAGAAACACGGCCGAATGTACAAGTTCGAGTAGTGGTCTTTTATTGTGAAAATTTACAGGTTAGAACTTTATGTACATTTCATACTGTAGTTTCGTTTTCCTCAAAGCAGACTATTTGCGTTAGGCGCAGTTTTGATTTGTAGAGGAATTTTTTCTGAAAATTTTCCTATATTTATGATGGGTGGACGTTTTTCTCTTTGATTTGTTTTCATTAAATTTGCCAACATTCTTGCTCATTGTTGTTTTCTGTTTTGATTTATGTTTTCGTCGATTCTTTTTTTCTCCCTCCAATCTGTTCTTATTCCCATTGCAAATGTTTTTTTTTATGTTATGTTATCCCATCTCTAGCTAAAAAGGTTGGAATGATATTCCTCTTCAATTCAGAGAATATTTTTGTGATCACTTTATCTCTGGTAAGATGTACATTGAAAATTGAAGAAATCAAAATCACATGGCAACTAATTTTTATTGCCTGCAGGGTTCTTTTACATTTTCCATTCATACTTTGATTTTAGAAGTGTATTTGTTTATGATTTCTTGCATAATTTTTTCCACCTTATTTTCTTTGACTGTAGTTTTCAATTATCATGTTTTCACCAAGATAAGCAGTCTTTTATTTCACAGGGAATGCTCTGCATATTATATCAGTTGAGTGTTCAGTATTTCAGATTTGTATATCAGTTATAGCTTGATGTTTATGAAAAATTGAAAATGTTTATAACTTAAAGAAGAGAACAAAAATTGAAATGAACAGAAATTGTGACAAGATTAGCTGGTCTGCTCTTGCCCCTAAAGGAGAAGAAAGGTCCGATAACTGCTTACAAGACAAGGACAAATTTGTACAGGTAAAACCCTTAAAAGATTGATGAGAAATTTTCATAAAATCTATTATAATCCAGATGGCTGGCCAGATTATAACTCATTCTGTTTTTCATTCATTTAACTGCATATTTGATAATGCAAATGTGGTTGGCAAAGCCAGACAGAGGATTTAGTATCTGAAAATTCTTGTTATGAATAGTCGAGAAGATATTTTGTGCAGCAAACATCCCTGTATTTATTAAAGCTATCACTTTCAATATTTCGAAAGAATATTCCACTTTCCCTCAAGACGTTATTAATATTTCTCTGCTGGCCAAACAGAACCGAAGCAGGTGACACCACTCTCAAGAGGCTACAAATACATTTTCAAACATAAGTACAAATTTTTTCTCCCTGAGGGATTGTGCCTGAATTTGAGCTTACTTGAATGACATGACCATTTACAGCAGCTCAACATTTTAAATGTAGTTAAAAAGAGAAAATTATTATTGTATTTAAAAGGTATCAGTGATCAAATCTTTTGAAAGAAATAAAGTTTAAAATATCAAAGCCAACTTTTTCTTGCTCATCATTTGTTTTAGATAATTTTATTGTATATATCGAACTTGGTTCATTGTGGTTGTGTTATCTTCGCCCTCTAAGTTACTTTAGAGACTAAACACAATGCAGGAATCAGAACACAGAGAACTTTCAAATCATTTTCATTTTATGAAGTGTTTCTATCAAACCTAACGATTAACTTCAGACATAAGAAATGGGTGTAGTTCAGTTGCTTTAAATTCAGACAGCAAGTTTACATATAGGACACTAGTTTTTAATATTTTGTATGGAAATGTATTTAGTTTTGAATTACAATTATTTTGTTTATCAATGAACAAAAAAATATGTTGGCCTGTAGTTACCTGATCCCAAAAAAATACAAATTAAATATTGGCAGGGATTCCTTGTCCATATGTACCTTTCTGAAGGGTTTTCCATTGATAACCATTGGAACTTTTATATGAAATGCATTTCTCACCGCCTTTTCTTATTTACTTAGCATGGAGCTGAGACATAGATAATTGACAGCCACAGCAGAAACCTGAGAAGTGATCGTAGAAAGAGAAAAAAAGAAAGAGAGCATCTTCTGTCCTTTTTGAACTGTGAGTAAAACCTAGATTTTGGAGAAAAAGAAAGAATGCTATATTTCATAGAAGAAATGGATTCCAAAAATTTGAAAAACTTTTGTCTGAGGCAGTTCATCAGAGTGCAAAAGTCTGGAACATTTGTTTTAATGATATTGTTGTGTTTGGACATTCTAGCATTTGAAGGTGTTTTTGAGCTGATTTTGAAATAACATCACAAACACTGTATTGGGTGTACTTTTAATTCAGTGGAAGGTAAACATTTCAAGTCTCGAGACATCACAATAGTAAAATATCCTCGAAAAATCAGTTCTGTGCACCTGTTGGCAATGATAATTAGGCAGGTAGGGTGGCTTTTAGCAAACCACCACAACTTAATTTTTGAGCAATCTTCCAATTTCCTCAGAAATAAAGTTTTGAGATAATAAATTCCAATCCCATTGCCACTGGTTAGAAAATAATTTGTAAAATTCCTAAATTTTTCTCGCCATTTTAAACCAACTTCTATTGGAACCTGACTTCACATAAACTATAAAATACTGAACCAAAGTGTGTCCCAGTTTTAGAAGCAGTTCAAAACATTTGAAGTTACCATTATTTTATTTTATTCAACTAAGATAGCTTCTATAAGTGTTTAAATTTAAAAAAGAAATTCAACAACTGACAATTTTAACAGGCTTCGTGTAGTTTCATCTACAAGAACTTGTTAATTAACTTAAGATACCAGGGAATTGATGCAGTTTCTGTCTGTTCAAACCAGTCTTTAAATAAAAACGAGTGGAAATTTTTGTAGGCCTAGTTTTAGGAACAATATATTTTTCTAATAAACATAATTGATGACTAGTATATTCAATAAGTGACTGTTGGCTTATCACCTATATGTCTGTTGGTTTTTAGATTTTAATTTTAGACCAAAGATGGGGGGTTTCTTTGAAGAAGATTTGTTTTGTTGATCAAAACCATAGCATAATTTATCTTTGTATGTGTTCAATCAGATGCATGTCAAAAAAGTTGTCTATCTGTAGTTATTACATTGATTTTTCTTTTGGTAGCTAGGGACTTGCTGTTTGTGTCTCAATTACATTCTAAAATTTTTCAGTTGATCTGAATTTATTAAATCCAGTCGCAGGTTTTTCTTTGTCTAAATACAGTTGTTGAAAATAGATTTCTCATTTCATCATGAATTCTTAACAGGCATTTTTATAAGATTAAATTAAATACAGTCATTGAAAATAAATTTCTCATTTTTATCAAGAGTTCTAGGCAGGAATCTATAGAAGATTAGATTATTCTTTGAATTATTTCATCACTCAGTTTAGATTTTGCACTGCATGTGACCATAGCAGAAAAAAAAACATTTCTTAATTTTTTTGTGTCGTTCTAAGTGATCCCATTCATAGAAATGTTACTTTTTCTACGAAGCAGCTGCTTTAGTTTCTACATTTTAAGCTCATTTGATCACAGCCGTGAAAGCACCCAAAGTTACCTACAAATCTGTTGTTATCAGATAATATTATGTGTCTTTGAGTTTACCCCTGAAGATACGTTTATGAATTTAAAGTTATTACATATAAGTACCCAAGATTTCTTTCAAAAACCATTTGGCCCAAAAATTATCTCACTGGTTAATTTGGATGAAACTTTTGATGAAAGTTCTGAGATTAGAAATCTTGTTGGTCATACTCAACTAATAATTTGTGTGTCTCTGGTTTAATTTGAATTTCAGTAGCTTTACAAGTACTTCTCAGCTTCTGGCCCTTGATAAATGTGTTTTGGCTATGATGTGTAGTACTAAAAGCATTTTGAAAAAGAGGTTTTTAGATTAATTTTATAAAAAAGATTTGAATATATTCATTTGTCAATATTTTTAAACATTTTACTAGTTACAGTTCAGAATTTGTGCTTAATTTTGAAAAGAAGATTGGAAAAAATGCAATTTTGCTTTGAAGAGTATTTTCATTAAATTTGAATGGTTCTCTAAATGGTTCATTTTCCCAATTCTTCCTTTAATTTGTTTTTCAAGTTCGAGAACTTTCAGCATGACATTTAAATATACAAACATTTTATATTTTTTCTTTTTTTTGTTTATAATCACAAGCTTTCAGCACCTGCAGTAATGGAAACAAACTTTGGCCCAGTAAATTAAAATAAAAGAAGCTCTTGCCAATATTTGTGACATACCATCAATTTGGGTATTTTAATAACCTTAGTTTCAAAACTGTAGGAAGGAAAACCAATGTTCAGGCTTTTTTGTTTGCTTCATACACATCAAAACTAACGACAAGGAAATTGCCGCAGTGAATTTACTAAATATGCATGAGAACACTCAATTAATTTTAAACTAAATTCTGTTTAATGACATCTGGCAAAGTGGTTGGTATAATGGTGCTGAATAGGCAATGAAGTAAAATTTATCACTAGACATAAACAAACAAGTATTGAAATTGACAAAAAACTGTTGGAGACACAATGTATTTTCCTTAGCTAGAAAGTTAGCTACCCTGATAATCATTTCAATTGTGTACGCAGGAAAAATCCTTTTTCCTGTTTATTGTTAAAAATTAATGCAGTTGTCTTCAGTTTTGAATGAAAAGAATCAACACTAGTTCCCACTTCATTTTGAACATTTAGATTGATGGAAGAATTTTATCTGTGATTTTTTGCAGTGTTTTGCACGTGTCCTTTTTTATTAAAAAGCTATACTTTGTGGCATGAAATAAGAGCCCTTTCTAATTAGGAATCAGTTTTTGGTGTTTATGAAACCAGCATGTTCACAATCAATAAGCTTATTTCACATATTATCTAGACATGCATTTATACTTTGATGTAAATTAAATTTTAAAAAGAATTCTGGCTTGTTTCCCCTATGTTCATCAAAAGCTAATTGTATTTTACAAGTGAATCTTATTCAAAATTTAAAAAATTATAAAGTATTGTAAAATAAGACAATACTTGCAATGGCTAGTTATTTGAACAAGAATAGTTTTTGCCACTAACTTGTCTTTGACCAGAATATAAGATTTCTCAGCTGAAAACCTGATCAGGTGCAGTCCAGTCTCCCATTGTGTGTATTGATTGACATAACTCTAGTTTGATTCTTCCTTTCGATATTTACTTTTCACTTCCAGCGTGTATACTACTTGGCTCTACCTCTTGAAAATTGGCAGATATTTAAAAAAATGTAACTTTAATAAAAAAATACTCCTGTTTTGTGCAAAAGATATCCCTTCTGGGTATTGATCTGTAGTTGTTAAGGAGTGGAAAACTAATTTTAAAATAATTTTTGAGGTTTTTGGAGTTTGTATAGGATCAGGGTGACGGTAACTATACAGTTTAAATTTAATGGCTTTGGTAAAAAAATAAAAACAAACTGAGTTAATAGCTTTTGAAATGATACAAAGTGCTGTGTTCTGACCTTTTTTTTACAAACATGCTGTATGCGTTTGATAGAAATCTTTCGAGGAACCAATATTGCCTGCTTGAATATATCCTGCTTTCTGTATTTTCATGAAAATGTTAATGAATAGTGGACTGAAAGCTCAAAAATATAGTCACAAAAATCATGATTAACTTTGCTTCCTTGATCAAGCTCTTTACCTGATCTGATTATGTTCCAGGTAAATTGAAAATTCTTGAAAAATAATCAGTTTGTCAAGTTCAAGTTTTTGTGTAAGCTCAAGATGAATTCCATTTTTTCTCATTGTATCATTTTAAAGAAACGTTTTATTTCAGGATTAAGACTTCTTCAAGAAAGAATACTGCAGTATTGCCCTTTTTGAATTATTTTAATAATTGAATACATTGTCTTAGCCGCAAAAGCAAAACTTATTAAAAATAAAGATTACACGAAATCTCTAAAGGACGATTTGGTTTATGTTAAGAATTCCTGCTTGTTACAGACTTGTATTCACTCGAATTATTGGTTATGCTTGAAATGATTTTTTGTTGTTTCGTTTATTCTTTCAAAACGAAGTTTAAATTAATTATTTTAATATCCTGGATCAAAGAAGAAACAGGGACTCGCTAATTTATTATTTTTGAGTGTTTGTTAAGATTTTTTCTAGTTTTCGTGCCAACTTGCACAACTGAAGTACGTAATTAGAACCTATTGTCCTGTTCTGTTTTAACCTTGGTCATTTTTTAAAAAAATAACAGTAGTAATGGTATGCCAGTCTTTGTAAGAGTATAGTGAAGTAATTTCAGATTATGTCAGACGGGAAATGCAAATCCGCTTTTTGCTAATTAACTAAATTACTTCATTGTATACAGACGATTACATTTCTTTGGAATTAGAAATAATACTACAATCTTCATTTGTTATCTAGTTCCTAAAAATTTCTTCAGTCGTTTCGAGATTATTATGCGAAGGGAAATGAAGTTTTTGATGTGAAATGAAAATTAAAAGAATTTCGGAAGTTGGGGTTCGTCTTACGCCATAATTGGCATAGCGATAACTAAATATAATAGTCCCTGAGGTATAGCAATGAATGTATTGTGTTTCCTGCTTAATTTGCTGTTTATTAATATTTTTTCGTAACGCACATCCTGTTATACCAATCATTTTGACTTTGATGAAAAGACCAGATTTTTAGCTCTCGCGCTCTTTGCCTCTCCAAAATCTATTAATCACGGAGGTTATCGCGTTTGATTACTAGATTAACAGATACTGGATACACAGGGGTTGATAACAGTCTGAGGATAAAAAGTGATAAGATAAAAAGCACATAGTTTGCCGTTAACCAAAAATTTGGGTTCCAATATCTATTGTTTCCGTGTCATTTTTAGGTCTATTTTCCTAACCTGCACTCCATTTTGTCAAAACGTCAAAATTGAAGTTTTAATTTTTTGAAGATTGCTGTTAAAATTTCTCGGGGTTTGGGCTATACTACCGCAAACTCTTCTTACACAAGCCATCTTAATAAATAAACAGCCAAAAAATGCATTTTTATGTCCAAATTCTGAGTAGCAATCGTGCAACGATGCACGAATATTATGAAGTATTTTACAATTTAATAACGAACTATTTCTTCTTAATAAAGTATGTAAAATGTTCTCAAACGTATCTTTAGTCTCGAAATGTTCTGAAATTTGGAACCTTTTATTTTGCCTTAACGTTTTACTAATTAAAGCTTATAATATAAAATAAAGTAAAGGGATATACAAAATAAGAAGCCTGACGGAGGTGCCAAGAGAAAAAAATATTGGAGGTGCAAACACTGTTGGCAAAAATATATTTTGCCCACACAGTTACTGCTTTACGTAAGCATCCTTTTGGTATAGTTGTACTTTCTTCAAATTCAAAGTCTTCTTGCAAGGGTTTGGTTCTTCATCATAAAATATTGATTTTTCCCCTTTGTTGGTGGTATTAGCTTAAAATTAAACAGCAAATTAATAAAATCTGGATAGTCAAAACATCCGATGATAAATTTGTGTTGATTAAAAAGAAGAGTTAGTATTTTGATAATCCGTTCTGCTAGTCGATGTTATCTATAATCGTAAATGAGTATACTTGTTAGATTGATGCATATTTTTGAAAGTTGTTACAAAAATTATTACCTTCGTCGGGAAATTTCGACGTGTTTTTAAAATTTCTAACCGGAGTAACTTGTTTTTAAAACTTTTTTAACCAACTATTAATAATATCTTTTATAATAAAACGAAGTGTATACGTATTAGAGCTGTTGAATCAGAATTCAATGAAACAGGATCAAAAACTTGTTCTTAGAGAGCAGTCGGTTTGCGTTTTCATTCGAAGTAATTTTCAAATGTTTGACTGCGAGCCCAGACTAAAAGATCAACATTATGGTATATAGTTTTTAAAAAAACTATTGAATGCGTTCGGCGAGTAGTATAAACTTGAAGTATTATATGATAAATAAATTATCGTCACCGTGAGATGATGGGAAAAGCTGACGTTTCGAGCGTT
>JAOBRD020930856.1:0-12367 GCA_027575215.2 Hydrozoanthus sils | reverse complement strand
CACAAAATCAAGCCGCAAAGTATAAGAAAGCCGCTCATCTATTGCTGTTATTGCTAGGAATCTCCTCTATCAAATTCTTGAAATCCGCGGGGCTGCTGAAGACTTGGAGCCTGGTACGAGGACCGCTCCATTTTGACAAACATTCCATTGCGTGCGCAAATCGAGATCAACTGGAAAGCTTTCCAAGGTTTAAAATACACAGAACTGTACAATAAATATCGAAATTTAAAAATGTAACTGAGCCTTACATACAAAAGTAAGCAAGTTTTTTTAGAATTTTTCGAAGTTTGATGTAGCTTAATTACTCCCGAATTGACGATTCTTGCAATAAATGTCGACAACAAGTTCTAATCAAAGCCGAGTTTTTGCAATTAAAATTTGCCAACATTGAGAGTGGGGAAAGTGGTTAGCAGTTTGCCGTCATGAAAGTTCAGTAAGTCTGACCGTTTTATTCACGATCCCGCCATTTTCACCCTCGATGTATTAGGTTCATATTTCGTCGCCATAGCAACGAGCGACTTGAACCAAGACGGCGGACGAAACGATGTGGAAGAAAACAAAGATAAACCTGGTAATTCAGAAGATTTAGCTCAAAAACCAAGATAACATTTTGCTTTTGTGGCAAAGTACAACATTCTTTGCTAGCCGTGGATGTCTTAACGATGCTTATTTTACGAACTAGCAAACATTTCAACAAATTTTGCACTCGTGTCGTGTAAAAAGCGTGCAGTAGCCATGCAGTGTATTTGAAAAAATGTAGTCGCAAATAAAACTGTCATTCCATTGACATCTAAACAACTATTTTATCTTGTAATATGAGACTTAATGCTGCATTTAGGCGCAATCTTGTTCGCATAATCAAAAATCCGTTTTATTTTCAACAGAAATCAGAGTCATTCTGGAAAGCGCGCAGTCGGTATACAAAACAATTAGAAACGAATTCGAATTTATTTCATACAGCAACTGGCAAATATAAAATTCATAAAATTTACTTCAAATTCGATGAAAAAATTCCTATGGCGGGGTTCTTCGACTGTGGATTTGCCCGCACTGCAGTAAAGCAAAGCTTCAAGAAAGAAAATGGCGAGGAAAACTTCAAAGTCGCCCAGAAAGTATTTAATTCAAAATCAGTTTCGTTAGTGGCCAATTTTAACAAGTGGAAGAACCCTGACGAGAAAGGGAAATACTTGGGACATTTCTCAAGCAAAGCCTGGTCAAACCTTTCTACCATGCAAAGAGCTCACCATTCAATCAGTAACTGTAAAGCTTGTCGATTAAAACATAATGGCTTTCAAGAAATGTTCTCTTTGAGATGCACACGCTTCAAGAAGCCAACCATAGCAAGTATGGCTGTTGAAGTCCCTACAAGCCCACCATAACTGCTATGAAGGAAGCTGTCAAGAACATTCATGGCAAAATAAATGAGCCATTCAAAGATAGTTTTAATACGACCTTTAATAAAGCAATGACCAAATCACCAGAGCTAAATATACAGTAGAAGCAAAGTAAAGCTGCTGCAAAACAAAAGCGTAAACAACAAGCTTGTGCAGTTAAGGCCTGGCTCCCATGGAAAAACCGACAAAAATTTCTATAAATTTGTTTATTCTAATATTTGGTGGGATAGTAGATATAGCTAAGCGGTACTCAGAAACGTAATCTGTTTCCATGGAAACCATCACGTGACTCACTAGCGGTTGTTTGTTTCAATATATTTTCTCGAGTGTTCATTCAGCTTTGAAAAAGTGTTTAGGAAAACGCATTTTGACTCACATTGTGTAAACTAGTAGGTAAAAGACCATACAGCTTGAGCCTAATCAGAAAAATTGTATTCGAAGTTGGAGTCAACATAATGAAGTCCGTTAACTCGACAGTGTTTGAATTTTTCTTAACGTACGAGATTCTAAGATGGAATTTGTTGTGCCTTTGAACCCAAAACAAAATTTCTCATTAGTTATGGTTATTTCATTGCCTCTTCATTTGAATTCGGTGAAAAACGGGGCATCAAACGATGTGTAACTTTGTTTTCAAACGAATTATATTCCCAAAGGTCTCTATTCAAAATATTGCGCGCCATTTTCATTTCTCTTCGCGGGCTCAGCCAAAAACGATAAGCGGTTACTCTTGAAAAATAGGTTTCCAAGGCTACCAAGGCGGCAAATAAGTCAAAATGCGGAAGCAGATTGTGTTTTGAGTGAACGAACTGAACTTTTAAGCGAAAGAGCGGCGTGTTAGTTCCTTTTTAAACCTTTCGTAAGCTAACCAATTTGTTAAACTTTGTAGATTTTATTTGTGTAACCAAAATCAATAAAATATGAAAGAAAAGACGGGTGTTTACGTTCTGTGTACATTTTCGAGGTCAAATCGCCACGATAAAGCTGAATATAGTTTATATAACTATTTTTAGCACAGACCTTCATTTAGTTCTAATAGCTTCTACATCTTCAAGCCCTTAAAGCTACCGTCAACAAATGGAATACAAGGAAGTTGACAGAAAAATCAGTATTTTTTAAAGAATTTTCGACAGAAAACTGGAAAAAGTTATCACCTGCCAGGAAGAACGAGCATTCTTCCTCAAACTGTTGATGCTGTGCTTTAAGACACTGAGACATCCAGGCCTACTTTCCAGTGAAGTCGGCAAGGTTGAAAGGAATTGCTAAAACAAACACAGTACTTGCCGCCAATAATGAAGCCGCAAAATTAAGAAACAGTGTTCCTACAATTCGGCCAACACAATAAGATGGAAAACGTGTTGCAAAGATGGAAAACGTGTTGCAAAGGCACTTTATGAGTCACTAGCACCTGAGCTGTCCAGAAGACATACAATCAATCTCTTGCTGAAGCCTTATGTAAGAACCCTGAACTTAACTTACAAAATAGAAAAAAGGAAGAAAGAAAACGGAAAACGTGTTGCAAAGGCACTTTATGAGTCACTAGCACCTGAGCTTTCCAGAAGAATTGCAAACAATCTCTTGCTGAAGCCTTATGTAAGAACCCTGAACTTAACTTACAAAATAAAACAAAGGAAGAAAGTAGAAAGGACAGATATAAAGCAAACTCTGAAGTGGCCAACCCTACAATGCCGCAGAGAATATCACAAGAGCTTGCAGATTTTTAAGTGTATCAATGGCCTAGCTCCAGCGTATCTCTCGGACAACTTCTACTTCTCGGAACAAACGCATAACTAGAATACTATAAAGAACTTATCCGCCTGCCTCTTGCCAAGACAACAAAATTTCAAACATTTTTTAAATACAATGCCGCAAAATCCTGGAACACTCTACCTCGTAACTTACGCCGTAATCAGTCTCTCGCTAGTTTTAAACTAAAAGTCACGCAGCATCTTAATCACCTCAGTTAATTTTCACTGTTATAAACCCTTTGAATGATTTCTTTTGTTTTTGTTTTCAATTTTTAAAGTTTATAATTTGTTCATATTATTTTATACAGATCTCCATTTAAACCAGCTATGCTGAACTGGAATTTCTGTTTAAATAATGTAATGTAAATAAATAAATAAGGACAGAAGAAACCAGTTTAGAAAGACTAAAGAGAATATCGAAAATCAAATGAGAGAAACATCATTTTTGAGGTTAGTTATTGAAATAATTATAGTTAATTAAAATATGAAAGGGAGATTTCTCAACATAACTTGAAAATTAAGGGGCAGAAACACACTTATGCATAATAAATTATTTTATTAACTGATATTGAAATTAACATTATTCAACCCTTTTAGCAAAGTCAAGTTATCAACATCTAAATTCTCCATAAACAACTCAACTCTTTCAGTTCCAGCAAGTTTTTATCAACACCTAACTTCTAAACTTAAATTTACATCAGAGGTTTGATGCTAAATTAACCAACAACAATCACTGATTTAACCATTAATACTGAAATTAACATTAATCAACCCTTTTAGCAAAGTCAAGTTATCAACATCTAAATTCTCCATAAACAACTCAACTCTTTCAGTTCCAGCAAGTTTTTATCAACACCTAACTTCTAAACTTAAATTTACATCAGAGGTTTGATGCTAAATTAACCAACAACAATCACTGATTTAACCATTAATACTGAAATTAACATTAATCAACCCTTTTAGCCAAGTCAAGTTATCAACATCTAAATTCTCCATAAATAACTCAACTCTTTCAGTCCCAGCAAGTTTGTCAACATTTAACTTCTCTTTTAAAACATATGTGCACATTAAGTTATTTTATAGTGACAAAAAAGGTAGCAATCTTAATGAGCATAAATAATTACGCTTAACTGTGCACAAAGAAATTATTGATTTGATCTTAGTTAGAAGAATAAATATTTGCAAATTTGACTTTTGTCATCTACTTGTGTTGAAAGGGCTTTTCTAGTATCTGATTTGAGGCCTACTATTTAAAAGCAAACTTATACTGATTTGACCTGATACATATACATCTCTGTCGTTCCAGTAAGAAAACTACTAACTAGTTTTCAAAACATCTGAATGACCTGCTCTTAATAAAAATGACTTAGCCTACAAGATATTCTTTTGCAGAGAAAATTAGAGCTCAAATGGGATTCTTGTTGGAGTCCTGAATTTTTTTTCAGGCTTCCCTTAGCAACATTAGTTATTAACAAATAACTTGTGCACATGATCACAGAAGATCACTTCATTGTACTATTTCGATTAACATTAAATCTTAAAGATCATGTTTTTCAATGGATAGTGCCATTTTGAGCTAAAACTAGGTATTTCATATTTTGGTCAAATCTTGTTTTATCTTATGATGTCTAGGTGCTATGGTGGTGGTCATTCACTTAGGGCATGGCAGCGCGATCGGTTTGCTACCTTCTTTGAAACCAAACAATCTGCAAAAAGAAGAAAAGAGGAGTTAAAGAATAAAGCAGCACAGAGTCAAAAGAAGGCAAAGAAAAATCATGCTGGTAATTTGGACTCAAAGGAGTAGGATAAAGAAGCTTTGTTGGATGAAGTTGAGAGTTATGAAGCAGGGAGAGTGGTATCTTGGCTGGCACTTGCCAAAAAGTACAATGTACAAAATCACAAGGGGGTTCTAGCAAACAATGGGGACCAAATTGTCAAAGAGTTTGTTATCAGCAAGGGTGTCAACATCAGCAAGTTCAATTCACTGTGTCCACGAAATGAAGAAAAAACATATACAAGAAAACGAAAAAGACGAAGTGCTGGTGGGGAGATTAGCATGCCAACAGAGCCCACAACAGATACCCTGCAACAAATGCGAGCTGAAAAGCTTAAAAGTGGGGAGTACACTGTTGGGGAAATGATTGTTCCTAAGAAGGTTAGTAAAACATATGTACTTAAAACAACTGAAAAAAAAAAAATTACTGTAACAAAGTAAGCCTTTTTCACAACAATTTTTTCATCAGTATTTTCAGAAAATTATTTTTTATCTAGTTGTTTACAAAATCCTACAAAAACTGGTTGTTAATATCTCTTTACCTGGCTTATCATTTTCAGTAGCCTGTAGTGATTTTTGCTTGTTTGCTGTTTCTCAAGGCAAAAACTTGTGTGTTTAAATGTTTCACAAGTATGTACACATGTACTGTATAACTGTCATTTTAATAATATGATGAAAGATTTATACATGATTTACTTAACCTGAAAATAACTTATATGAAAATAACTTTTTTCCTAGGTATGAAAAACTGGTTTTGACCAAAGATTTTAAAATAAAGAGGGAGGAGTTCATTGCTGAGGGGAGAAAGATGACACTGAAAGAAATAAGAACAAAAATCCTGAAACAGCATTACTAGTATATGAGATGCAACCCTGACAGTCACTACCAACATATTTCTTCACAGCAAATGAATCAGCGGCTACAGGAGTTAGGTAAGCTAGATGAAAGCCTCAGCTTAGAAGAGAGGAAGAACTATCCCAAAACCAGATATCTGTTGCTGTGGCATGACACATCATCGACTGCAAACCATGGCTACATGGTTTGCTTGGTGTCGTGTTTATGATCCTGCATTTTTCTTCACTGATGAGGAATACAAGTCTAAGACAGGCAAGGCTATCAGTGTGCAGAGGGCAATAGAGCCACAGCTTCACCTTGTAGCCAGATGTGGAAGCAGTGACATCGAACAGCGTGCCTAACTCTGAAACAAAGCTGCAATGTGTCTTAGACCTCAAAGACCCTGTCAACACAGAAGACAACATTTCCATCAATGACACCTTGAAGTTCTACAATGGTCATTTGAAAACGTCAACCAAAAAGGTGGTCACTATTTTTGCAACACCTGTGGCATATATCATAGCAGAGTGTACGAACTTGACCATGCTTATAACTGTAACGTGACTTTCAAAGAAAGGCAGCAAAAAATGCTGCAGGAGTCAATTTCTTACCGCAACACCATCATCCAGAAGCCCAAGCCACTCTCTGGACTTGGGACAAATGTCCTTAAGCAAGAGCTGGCATCAAGAGGAATCTTTGAAGGAAACAGTAAGAAGGAGCTAGATCAAATCTTAGCCAATGACATGAAGGGGAAACAGCGTGTACCAGCCTTGTGCTTGCCTTGAGGATCTTGGGCTTGGGAGGTACGAAATCCTCTCCACTGAGCCACTACATGATATAGGCCACCACATAGAGAATGTCCTATCAGAAATCCCACATCATGTAACACCACATCAGTCAAAGATAATAAAAGATGCTATTCGTCTGCCACTGGGAAACAAAGAGTGTAAGCGGGGTGTGGACTACAGAGCTTCGATCATCAAAATGGATGGATATCTAGGGCAATCTGCCAAGGGAGAAATATCTCCACAAGTGATGCTACTTCTTCACACTCTAGTAGAAATGCAGAGAATTCTTTATGATGAAGACAAGAAACGCACACCAGCCCTCATCCTGCGCTACTACAACCAGTCATGGCTTTACTTTATTAAGAAATCACAAAACTTAATCTAAAGAAACTTACACTTCGGAAATTGTTTGGAGTGTATTTTCATGACCTTGGACCCCATGCTGGCTTAATGCTCCGAATCATCTGTGGATAGTCCATTAATGCTGAAAAGCAATAGAGGTTCTTTAACCAGTTCAAGAATGTGAAAAATACCACCAGCAATTACCAACAAAGTCACATTATTCCCAAATTGCTCATTCGCATGCAAGCAAAGGCTGAGCTTGGTGAGAAGGACTACACACAACGACACCAACATTTAATTTCAAAACTAACCCAGAGTCTACCACCACCAACAAACACAAACATTCCGATAGAGCTCATCCGAAAGCACAGTAGAGAGTGGCAAGCTCACCTTCAGCATATAACTATCTATTACAAGGAGGTGTATGATGGAGCCTTGAGGATGATGATGCGGTTTTTAATGAAATCTCAGGCTACCCATCTCCAGAGAAAGCTTGCCCCAGCTTCACCACTTCAGATCCAGCAACCTAGCAGCTGAAGAAGCAAACTTGAAGCAGTATTAGAGTAAATGCCTTACAAGTAAGATTCCAATCCCCATTCATGTCATCCGCACTGACCCCGTACCTAGGTGATATGGCCAGTCAGCAAAATACAACAACAGAATTAGACATTCAGCCATCAACCATAATTACTGAGGAGAAAGAACAAGATGAGCAAATTGATGAGAATAATGATGAAGAAACAGTGATCGACATGTACAATGCTGATAATGTTGATCTTAATGAGCTTGAAACTGAAAACGTTTCAGTGAACCCCAGCACAGATCTCCTCGGCAAATCCTCATCTACATGTACAGCTACGAATCTTCCTGAGAATGCAGAGCCCCTTGTACCATCAAGCCTTATTTGTCTTCCTCAGCCTGTCAACCATCAATCTCAGATTCCAGAACAGAACCAATACACTATGCAATCAAAGTTGGGGAAAGCACTAGAAGTTGTCTTGGGCAACACATCAGAAGTAGAACAGTTAGATAAAATGCATTGTACATTAAAAGAAGAAAAGGGTTGGCGCACAAAATCAAAAACTGTACTCTGAAAAACTTACACAAATTCAAGTCAAAGTTTTGGCAGCAGAGTCAAAAACTAAGAGGGAACTTCTTGAGTGGGAAAAAGAATTTGTTTCAAATAGTGAGAGCTTAATTGCTCCTACATATATAGAAATTAAGAATACTCATTTGTACAAGAGACTTAAGTATGCAAAAGCACTCCTAAAGGAATCGAATATCAGATTTTAAACAAAACTGTTATGCAAAAATTGTAATAACAACATCCAAGAAATCAGTGCTTTGAATTAATGTAATTATAGACATCTATAAAATTATAAAACATAAGCTAGTGGCAACTGATTTTATGGCAGTTTTTCAATATTTAAACACAGCCAGATTATGTTGGGCAGCTCCAAAGCTGTCGTTTAATATTTCATGTATTACAGACTTTTTACATTAAGAACATAAAGTTTTTGCAAATTTAGCTTTCTTAATAAGTTTAGATACTTTTTATGTTTTGTGTTAGAACATATCATGGCGATTATTATTTATAGATTGCAAATTTCTAAATTTTAATAATGAAAGTCATCAAAGATTGACCACCAGAAATAATAGTGTCAATTTGAATATTTGTTTCTATTATAATGATTTAACTTAAGGTTCGAAAATATAATACAAACTACAGGTCTCCTAAAGCCTAACTTAACTTATCAATTATGAATCGATTTAGCTTTCATATCATATCATACTGTCTTTAATTTTGAGTGCAAAAATTAAATACTCGTAACTACAAAAGAGACTGCTAACAAGTTAATCAATTATGAGCTCTCGAATAGGCTTAGCCACAAGTTGCTCGGTAATATTTTTCGGCAACTTTTGAGATTTTTGGCAACTTTTTAGATTTTCGGCAACTTTTCATATTTTCAGCACTTTTTGTACCTTTTTGCGATTTTTTTAACTTTCAATATACAATTAAGATCCAAGGCATGCTCGCTGCCTCAGGAATCCCCGAGGTATTGTTTTACAGGTATATGTGATACCGATTGATACGTATACCACTCCATGAGGTCAGCGGTTTCACGTTGGGACACTACAGAGAGCCAACTATGAAGTCACTACCGCAGTTTTCAAGATGGCGGACAAAATTAATTTAGATTCCAACTCTGTTGAGTCTGACGATGAAGACTCAATAAACCCAATTGCCGAAGCTAAAAGGCTTGGGGCAAGTCTTTCTTCTCCAGAAAAAGCCAAAAGAGCTAGAGAAAGGAAAATACAGACAAATCCGACCTTTAAAAATAGCTTGACGCAAGGAAGAAATGACCCGAAGTTAAGCACGTGGCAAAGTGTACGGAATCAAGTTCACAGGTGGCAAGAAGTTCTTGGCTTCTTTTTGCAACTTTACATTTAAAACCACTTTGGTAACCTTTCAGTATAATGGCAAAAAGCAAAGCTGTAACAATTAATTGTTCCAGCATGGTCACATATTTTAATGCAGAGTAATCTGCATGAACTTTGTTTTGCCTTTCATGCCCTAAAAAATTACTTTACTTATTAAAAATATAATTTTGTTAATCATTCCTTTTTTTCAAGGCTTTGATCATTGATGAAAATGCCATCAAATCAACCAATTTCTCACCAGACGAATGTAGTATAGAATACATGAAAAACAATTATAGTTATACAATATAAGTATGATTTAGACTATAACTGTTTATATATGTACCAATTGAAATATATTCATCTTAAACTAGCTTACATTTGCATGTTTGTTAAAAAATATTGTACAATTAGATACTGCTGTTTTGGCTTTTTCTGTGTATGTTGTTGCTGACATTGACATGACACCTAACATATTTTTTAGATGCATGCGCCTGCAAATATCTAGAATGGGCAGGTAGAAACCTGGATCGGATAAAAAAAGATCCGGAACACTTTTTGAAACCCCAGAACCGAGCACAAAAAGTAGCAAGTACCAAATACAAAACTTTGTCAAAAAACAGAATTCGAGTGCTGCATCTGTACAGAAATGTTAGTAACATGGTTCTTGGAAAAGTGTATTTTTAATGTCAGAAAACGATGCAGATTTATAGCATTCTGTGGATCCAGGTTTTCGTGATCTGATCTGATCTCTGGTCTGATCCTACCAGGGTTTGTATACCTGCCCATCTAAAATAGCATGTGATGTACTGTAAACTTATTTTTATCTTCATGGCTTTTAATTGGTTCTTGGAAAAGTGTATTTTTAATGTCAGAAAACGATGCAGATTTATAGCATTCTGTGGATCCAGGTTTTCGTGATCTGATCTGATCTCTGGTCTGATCCTACCAGGGTTTGTATACCTGCCCATCTAAAATAGCATGTGATGTACTGTAAACTTATTTTTATCTTCATGGCTTTTAATTGAAGTGACCTTTGACTATAAAGCACTTTTGCTTCTGCTGAACAAAAAGGATGACGAATGTGTTCTTGGTGGAAAAGGCTACGAAACAGAATTCTATGATCCAATAAGGATAAATTTTCTTATACATTGCCATTGATCTTATTGGATACTTGACTGCATATTTTTACTGCAAGTATTCTACACACAAACTGTGTTACATAAAGACTTTTTCCAACTTTACACATGACAAATTGTATTTATTATGTATATATGTTATAGCTCAATTTCCTGCTATAACTTACATTTTCTGTTAAACTAGCTAACAATAGCTGTGCTTAGGTTATTATTACGGACTTAAAGCTTCAGTTGTTTATGGGGCTGATGCTGATATAACTTGTTTGAACTGTCTATGAGCAAAAGCTAATATTCGAAGGTAATTAAAATTACAATCAATTATTAACTATAAATCATCTTTTTTCCGTTATATTATGATCTTGAACAGGTGCATCTCTTCCAGAGTTGTTGTTTATTTGTATGAGCCACATGATCTTAAGGTGCATTTTTATGTACTAAGAAATATTATATCCTAAATATTTCTCCCTTGCTTCATATAGTGTCACAAAAAGTGAAATAAGCTGTGCACCAGCATACAGTAGAATTTATAAGTTATTAATAAATGGCGGGCAGCAATTTTAACATTTTATTTGCGCATAATTTCAAATCAGCCAAACATTAGTTTCATGCATATGTATTCTTTTGAAAGTTTAAATCAAGAATAAGGCTAGTTGGCTAATTTGAATGTAGACATAGAATTTGGAACAAAAGTATATTTTTAAAATTACACACTTTTTGTGACTATCAATATCTATAAATAAAGACCCTAGACCGGAAATTTAAAATATAATTATTTTTATTAACTGCACTTGATTTTTGGCTTCGAGATGACCTCAGTTTCCTGTTAGAGAAAGACTAGATCAATATTAATCTTTGCTCTTTACACTGTGAAATGAGAAACTGCGAACAACTTTTGGGTTCCCTAGGCTTGTTTGCATATCGCATTGAAAGTCTAGACTTGTTAAACAAGGCTTTGTCAGAGTATGGACCAGAAAACTGTAGAGATTTCTCAAGAGTAACAGTTAAAGAAAGAAAGAGATGGACAGCAGACAGCAACTGATAAGCAGAACATAGATGTTGCCTCATTCTCTGGTTGACAGTAAAGAACGTTAATTAGCAGAACTATCTTAAGTACAACAGAACATTTAAGCAAAAAATCAAAGCAGAAACAATAGTTAATGTTTTCATGATAAATTCAGTGATGCAAGTTCTGTCTTTTTGCGTTAGAAGTTTTAAACATATAAATTATGTATACTGTACATGTACAGCGCAGCTACCGATGTATATATAAACTTAAGATTTATTTACTATAACTATAAATTATTAATATTTTTAGAACAAATAATTTAATTATTTTTGATAAAACTTATACAAACATGTATATATTTTAAGGTTTTTCCAAACATTACAGTAAATTTTCCATCATTGAAAATATTTCTGTATATCTTTATTTATTAGTTGGAAATATCATATGTACATTTCTAAAGTGTGAATCAAATGCAACACACTAAATTTCTTTTAAAGTCCCTATCAAGCTTATTTTTTTAAGTTCCAGATTAAAACTGTTGTCAACTGTGAACTCAAAAATCGAACAACCAAAGAAAATGTCCACATCGAAGTATGCTTTTTAATCAAAAAAAGACTGTAATGTAAATTTTGACCGAGCAGGCCGGGGACTGGTAACCTGTGAAGTAGCAGCAGTGAGTTGTGTGGTTCTTGTTTAAAAAAATTCATTTCTGTTAAAAAATGTCATAAATTTTTATTTCAAACAATTTCAAGGGAATAATTCATTGATTAAAGTTGTAACAATGTGACTATTGTAGACAGAATTGAATTTTATGAGATAAAAAAGATTGTCTCGGCTTCATGCCTCGGGCTACGTCATATGCCTCCTGCTACGTCATCATTGCACGCTTCAAGTCTAAAAAATGTAACAGGAACGGCGAGAAAA
>JAOBRD020930855.1:0-24161 GCA_027575215.2 Hydrozoanthus sils | reverse complement strand
GGAAGGAAGGAAGGAAGGATGGAAGGAAGGAATGAAGAAAGGAAGAAAGAAAAGAAGAAAGAAAGGAAGGAAGGTAAGAAGGAAGAAGGAAGGAAGGAAGGAAAGAAGGAGGGAATGGAAAAAAGGAAGGAAGGAAGGATGTAAGGAAAGAAAGAAGAAAGGAAGGAAGAAAAGAAGAAAGGAAGGAAGGAGGAAAAGAAGGAAGGAAGGAAGGAAGGAAGGAAGGATGGAAGGAAGGAAGGAAGGAAGGAAGGAAGGAAGGAAGGATGGAAGGAAGGAATGAAGAAAGGAAGAAAGAAAAGAAGAAAGAAAGGAAGGAAGGATGGAAGGGAGGGAGGAAGGAAGGAAGAAAGGAAGGAAAAAAGGATGGAAGGAAGGAAGGAAGGAAGGAAGGATGGAAGGGAGGAAGGAAGGAAGGAAGGAAGGAAGGAAGGAAGGAAGGAAGGAAGGATGGAAGGAAGGAATGAAGATAGGAAGAAAGAAAAGAAGAAAGAAAGGAAGGAAGGATGGAAGGGAGGGAGGAAGGAAGGAAGAAAGGAAGAAAGAAAAGAAGAAAGAAAGGAAGGAAGGATGGAAGGGAGGGAGGAAGGAAGGAAGGAAGGATGGAAGGAAGGAAGGAAAGGGGAAGGTAGGAAGGAAGAAAAGAAGGAAGGAAGAAAAGGAGGAAGGAAGGGAGGAAGGAAGTAGAGTATAATTTAAAAAAGGCATTTATGTAGTCAAGGTTTGTGACACAAAATAAGTTTTCTTGCCACTAGCATTTATATGTATATATATTAGTACGAGAGAGAGGTACTCCCAGGATATGTACTGCAGTTCTCTCCCAATATTCCGTTAAGTAGAAGAACGCTCCACATTGTTCTATGACTTAAAGCGAATGGTAACGTAAGAAGGCTGAAATGTTGTCAAACTGCTAAACCTAGTTTGCATGTTTTATCACCAGAATTGCTTACAACGCTCATTACTAGTTACACTGCGCTTTATTCATCATCATAAACTGTAAGATTGATGCTAATGAAGGCACCATTCTGGTTTCAGTATCTAAAGAGCCTTATTCAACATCTAAAGGCTACAAACAAAGCTGACGCAGACCTTGGATTGAAGCTAGCTTTGGAGTTACTAAAGGTACAACTTTCTTCGTCTTTTGGTAGGCTCTTGGCAGCTCGGGGTCACGTGATCTCACTACCTTAAATCAATCAGTTCTGACAGAAAGGGAACGAATACGTTGATTTTAGTAAAACGGCAAAATTTCAGTTATTGACTTAAAAAATATAAAAATTGTCAAGCAGCAGAAAACAGGATACTTTGTATGAACGAAGAACAAACCTTGTTATCCAGTTATATTTTATTCGCTGTCATTTTTGAAATACTTAAAGATGACATTATGCTTTCTAACTAATGTTAACCTGCTCTTTCCATTTCTGAACCTTGTTTTGTCATAGGCAATTAATTCAAGATAGTTGTGGTCACGTGAACTCTAACTACAAAGAGCTTATTGTTTTGTAAATAAATAATGAGAGCTCATAGAATTCGAGTCGCAGCCCTCGGTGTCCACAATAAGCCAACGAACGATGTGATGCTAAACTACCGCTCTAAACACACCCTCGTACCCAGCGCCAAAACCTTTCGGTTTTTGTTTCCTTATTTAAAAATACTTATCTCAAAATGAACATTTCCGAAAAAAAATTTTTGATTTGGAAAAAATACGAAGCTTTTACGAAACTTTTAACTCTACATTTCTTTCATGAGCCCTTGTCGCTGATCATAAGGATGACAGGCTCACAGTGACATAGATTAAGGAATTTGCATCACCGTCACATCAAAATATAACTAATTCTGTCTGAGGAGGAAAGTTTTAAAGAAACAGATAGTGAAAATCAAGCTGCAATACATCTTTCTGGCACTTTTACACCTCACTGCCGTTGCTGTACGAGGAGCAGTCCTCCTTAATCTACGTCATATTGACGTCACGTCCTTAATCTACGTCACCTTGACTCGGCATTTGGTGTACCAAAATGGCAGCGATTTTCATTGTTTTCAAAGGCTGGTAAAATATTCGCGTTTTGTTCAAATCAATTTTTTTTGCGAAATGTTCTTTTAAAGATACATACTTTTAGATAAGAAAACAGAAAACGAAAGGTTATGGGCACTTTAAGCCAAAGTTCGGCGTGGTAGAAGTACACTGCTATTTTTTCCCGTCACCGTGCACATGCGCAAACACACATCATAAACTATTTTGATTAATTATTCTGTCATTCTTGACGATTGCTTTTGTTTAATTTTTAATATCTTATAACTGTTTTCATAGTTTATATTGATTATTCTAGTTACTATTATTATTACCATTACAAATAATTTATATGTAATATCATTATTTAAAAGTTTTCCAGTACATTTTTTAATGAAGTGTTAAATGTATAATAACATGGCAGACAGATTAAAAACGGAATTCGGTCCTCGATTTTACCTGTATTTGCCCACCGTTTGAAATTTCACACGGGTAACTATGAATATCCATGGCAACTAGTTCACGCGAGTAACAACCAAGATGTCGTGTTTACAAAACAAATTTTTTAGCGCAAAATTTTGAATAACTAAATAAAACGAAATATAATTTGTCTGCTATATTGTTAATCGAACGAGTCCTTGTTAATTTTGAAAAAAAACATTTGTTCTGAAAGAATTGCTCTCCTTGCGGTCGGACAATTAATTCGAATAAGTCAAAAAGACGCGAGATTTTTTTTTTCGAAATTTGGCTCGGCCTCATTTGATTACCTATAATAATTTTTGTTATTATTAATTTGAATTAGAATCGATTGATTGCTATAATTCCGTCTGTTTTCTCCTGTCTCTTGTAGAATGCCAGCAGCGTCGCTGAAAGCTCTCAGTGCTTTAAGTTGATAAACTTTTTTACCGACGGAATAGAAAGCTCAGTCCGAGAAAAATCTCTTAAGGTCTTGGACAACAACATTCGCAAAAGCAACAAGGATAAAGTAAGTTCAGTCTCTGCTCATTCATAGACTACCAGTCGTCCCTATTTTTCCTCTTTAGTTTGTCGAAGCCGGTCAATCAATATGGCGAACGCGCGGGAATAGCCTCAGTTCTCTTGCGTTTGTTATCTTGATTTACCGGCCTAAAAAATTAGAGAGGGACTGCTCGTAGACTACTCATTTACAACAAACTTATCGAGAGCGTCTTAATCCTGTTTAAGTTGTTAACACGAAAACTGAAACACAGAAGATGAAATCAACCTCCTTTTGGTATATTAAGCTGCTTCAATTCATGCAAGGGTACTAGGTTATTTTTACATTGGTTGGGACTTTGTGGATGTTAGAAAGATTCTTATGGCGTGATTTACCAACTTCTTAAAATTTTTTTGAGCTTCAATTCGCATCTTAGCGACGCAGTGGCCGAGCTGCTAACATGTTAGACTTGTAATCCACTGACGGGTCGCAAGTTCGAGCCAGACCACTGTGTTGTGTTCTTCAGCAAGACATTTCCCTGACTTTGTTCCATTACGTCGACTCAGCTGTAGAAATGAGTACCAGCTTTCTAGTCTTTCTGCTGGGGGTTAACCTGCGATAGATTAGTGTCCTGTCCAGGGGGAGTTAAGACTCTATTCTACTTAGCACTACGAAAACCGGAGACAAGCGCCGGCCTAATGAGCCGCGCTTAGGCTCGAGAAAAGATTTAGCTTTTCACATCTTATAAAGCGTATTTCAATACTAAGAACGTTCAAGTTTGATTTAAATGATTGAACAATGTTTGCGCCGGATTACAACGGTATCACTGACAACGAAACGTAAACTGATTCAACTCTACCGTTGTACTTGTACAGTTGAAACGTTTTAGCAGCAAGATTAATTTGTGGTTTATGCTTTTGAATTTGCTTCAAGTTCTTGAAAGAAGAAGGTTTCTTTATCCTAATCAGATTGTTTAATTGTCCATGAACATCCATTCCTTTTTGTCCAAATTATTTTGTAGAGAGGAAGAGCAAAAGACCAAACAATATTGTTGTAATTTTCTTTCAATGTCCTTACTGGTAACAAAAGCAGGCTGCAAACGTGTGTGTTCACGTTCTGGTGTTTTGCAGGTTCGAGTGTTTTCTTATCTCATTGGTCGAGAAAAGGCAGTTGATGATAAACCTGTCAAAGAATTGGCGTGCAAGAACAGCGGTATGTCAGTTTAGCTAGAGTAACTGGAGCACTAGTAGAGAGGTGGTTATCAAAGCACGAACAGAAAAAGGAGATAATAGGAGTACTGAATAAAGAGAGGGTAATCGGAGTACCATTAGAGAGAGGGAGCAATCGAAGCGCTGACAGAAAGAGGAGATAATTGGATCGCTGACAGAAAAAGAGGGTTTTGGATCCATTGACAGAAGGAAAAGATATTAGGGGCTTACAGAGAGAAGGGGTTATTGGACCATTGGCAGAAGGAGAAGATATTGGGGGCGCTGGCAGAGAGAGGGGGTTATGGGATCATTGACAGAAGAAAAAGATATTGGGGGCACTGACAAAGAGAGGGGGTTATGGGGACATTTACAGAAGGGGAAGATATTGGGGGTTCTGACAGAGAAAGGGTTTAATGCAGAAGCACTGAAAGCGGAGGGAAGCAAAGAATGTTTCTTTTTCTTATTCTCCTTATATAATTAGTGTTACGTGTTATCTTTGTTAGATAAACTCATCTTACCTCTCACTACAGGTATCTTAATTTTGCTTCTTTTTTATGTGTAGGTTATTATTTCCGCATCGAAACCTTGTCTGATGTCAGAGAAAAAGTGCTGGTAAGAACTTTTCTTTGTGCAATCTGTCAAAAAAGTTAAAACTGACTCTTTACTAACATGAAGGCTGTGTTTATTGCATAATGAAAGTAAAGGATCATCAGAGCAAAACTCGTCTAAACATAAATGAGTTTCATTTTTAACCATTAGTTGGTATATATAAACACCGGTAAATATTAAGGTAGGTGCACAGTTGTTGAAATTGATAACACGTGCAGATGAAAACATAAGTACAGTTTAACTCCTCTAATTCGAACTCCGAATGAGAAACTAAAAACAGTTTCAATTAGCGAGGGATCGAGTTTTAAAACCGAGTTTAAGTTACCTGTTTTTATATCTAAGATCAACCTAGGGAAATTGGATTTTGTTCGAATAAGAGGGAGTTTTCGAATTACCGGGATTCAACTGTATATTATTTTTGACTTCTGATGTTTGAGTTAACTATCATAATACCATATTTCAATTATTGTTGTTTTTGTATTTGTGGGAAGGAGGCAGTCTAAGATAAACCACAAACTTCAATTTGTTTCAAAAGTTATTTGACTGTATTAAAATAAATTCTAGACATTTTTGATTTTGTTTGTTTTTCTTGGTTTTATTCTTTTATTTTGTTGTATCTCGAATATTTGTTTTTATAATTGTATCAAGAAGTCTTCAGGGTTGATCTAAATTCTACTTGGTATTTTTATATACTTAGCCAGTACCTGTGGCTCCGATCTTTTCATCACTGAAACATCGACCTTGTAGATTTTGCTGGAAGTTTGGAAAACCAAGGTCAAATGCTCACAGAAAATAAAATGACATTTGCTGATAATCAATTTAAGATTTCAAAGAAAAGCGATCGGAACTACAGATGCCATGCAAACATATTTTGAATATATTTTATCTTATTTTTCGCACTTCCCTCATTGTACAGAAATATCTAAATGTGTTAAGTCGAGCACTTGTGCTGTCTCGTGAAAGGGCTTTTTCCTGGACGCCATTGTACCATGACAAGCTGGTGAGTGTGCCGGACTCGCTACCAGTCCCCCTCGATCTAGAGCGGTCGGTACTTCTGCACATCACCAGCGGTCAGGAGAAAAAAGCAGCAATTGCAGCTAAGCTAGGTATAGAATTGTCATACAAGATCGATCAAAAACGTGTTTTGGATGTTTCTAAAAACTGCTAAGCAAGAAAGAAAATTTAAAAAGAAA
The DNA here is from genome assembly GCA_027575215.2 of Hydrozoanthus sils. Taxonomy (NCBI): domain Eukaryota; kingdom Metazoa; phylum Cnidaria; class Anthozoa; order Zoantharia; family Hydrozoanthidae; genus Hydrozoanthus; species Hydrozoanthus sils. The sequence continues at coordinate 18,191 of JAOBRD020930855.1, read as the reverse complement.
GAAATTTGTAAATCTAATCGTCCGTTTGCTGAGGCACTGGTTTTGCTGCACGTGCGTGCTTTTGTTCTGAAAAGCTCTGGATAAGAGGTTTTTATTACTAGTTATTCGTTATGGATAGTGTAGATATTTTGTTCCCTATTCCAAATGCTTGTGTTTTGTAACAGGGATACATGAATGTTCTGAGCCGCTCCCTCGTACTGTCAGGGGATAATAACCCTACTTGGGTTCCTGTATATAATGATAACATGGTGAGTGACGGCTGTCAGTAATGCTTGCGTGTGCTTGCCTCCCTGGAAACTGGTAGTAAGCCGTACAAACTCGTACTAACAAGAATACGTCAGTTCAAGCAACATTCCTTGTGTGGTTCATTGAAATTTTTCACTAGAAAATAGAACACTCAATATTTTCCTCTCAATCACTTTATCTTTCTTGTACGTAACATTTTGTTTTGTTTATTTAAGTATTTTCTCCATTTCTAGATATAACTATGCAAACGTTCTAACATTCCAAGTAGGTTCTAGGCTGACTAACCGTTTGTAAAACCAAGTGCTCTGCCTTAGGTAACAACAAGACTTATGGTGTTCCTGGCACATGGAAGTTTCATGCATCCACTTTCGTTTTCATAGACTAGAAAGCCAAGCAAATAACTGAAGCACAACCAATACGTTATATACAGACGGGTGAATTTTAAATCGCACTTTGATGCCAACTTTAATAAATATATTAGGTAATCACGTGAGGCCGAATAAAACTTTTACGAGGAACTATGCGATTATGTGTTTGTGATATCAAGGACGAAATTCTTCATTTTCCGCGGTGTCCCACGAGAAGGCGTTGCATTTAACTAACTCATCCAAAGTATCTTCGAAAAGTGTAAGAGAAGTATGAAAATCTTTGCAATCTCTGGAAACATTCGGAAATCTTCGGAAACGGTTCAAAATCGCTTCTAAGGCATTTTTATGATTTCCTTCGGAACACCTTCGGAGATATTTGGAAGTGTTCAGTAATTTTCGAAAATTACTATAAAACTTTTCTAAGGTATTTCAAGACTTTCCAAAATTTTGGGAACTATTCGAAAACTTTGGAAACTTCTTATATTGCAAACCAGCTCCCAATCATTACTAAGTAATTTTGCCCTGAATTAAGAAAATATCGACTCCGATCCAATCAACTCGAAGTATAATATTACCCTCTATGTTAGAAACAGTGTAATATCACATTGATACTTGCTTTATCTGTACTATTTGCAGTATGTTCAGCACAAACGTTTGTTGCGTGATCTGGAAAATCATAAGGCTAAGTAAAGGTTTTGCATAACAGCTGTTCACATTTTCCGTTTACCGGTCTTGTCATCGGACGTGACTGGTTTGCTTAACAAAAGAGACACGAAAATAACACAATAGACTAAATAGCTGTCACATCATCTGAAAAAGATCTTTTCTCCTTCGGATATATCCAGTTCACAAATTCGTCGCGATGGCCAAGGATTAGTAAATTCCTCGTAAAGGATTTCTACATCGCGGCTTTTCTTGCAGCAAAAAGCGTACAACTGGCTTACCTGCGCATGCGTGTGTTCTCTCATGCAACTCTGATACGACCTTATCTGATGACGTAGCAGAACTAAGGTTTTGCATGTCAGCTGTTTATATTTTCCATTTTACGGCCTTCTAAGTGTGTTTTCATGCTGTGTGTATTTTTCTGATTTATTGTGTGTTGTTGAAACAATTCATGTCATAGGGTCTGGGTATGATGACGTCAGTTGTGGTGCCCGTATTTGACAAAAATAAGACGGTAAGTACGCACGAGGGAGTCACGAGTAAAAATAATGAAGATTGTGACCTTGAAGATAACTTTTAGGACTATATAGGTAAATCAGTTAGTGAATAGGTCCATCAACATAGAAATCTGCAAATCTATGGAGCTTTGCATCCTGTACAAAAATTTATGCAAAAAGTTTTTTATAACTGGCTACTAGTGTTGGTGTCTCGGTAACCTGAGTTCGCAAGATATAAAGGAAAGAATCAATTTTTTTCCCTCAGTTCAGAGTATCTGTTTTGTTCAAACTCCTCTTGCTTCTTAGAGATCCGCAAAGAAGTTAAAATCGTAAATTTAATACACAGTTTTGGCGAGGAAGGAAACTTCAACGAAGTGGATGCACATATTGTCTACCTTCCAACACACTCGTCCAAAAAAATTGGTTCGAATGCCCCGACTGGGTCTCGAACCCACGTCTCCTGGTTACTAATCAGACATGATAACCACTACACCACCGGGACTCACCATGCTGGCAACATAGCAATTTACAGGGTATTGATTTCTCAAACATTAATGATCCTTTGGGCCCAATATTTTCTTCACTCGAGTGTATTCTTCTGTATAGTACCTATACTTGAAGATTCATACAAATAAATACACTAGTATGTGTGTTGGAAGTGAAAAAGATGCCATATGTATCTCTAAATCATAAATTGTCTCTGATGCAAAGGTTCACACTATCCGCTTGTAAAAGTTAGAATTAAGATGTTTTTTGTGTCCCTTATAGAATGGAGCTCTCCTGGGTGTTGTCGGGACGGACGTACCTCTCCCGCTCATGATTGACACAGTACCTCAGTACAAGGTAGGTTAGCATCATTTAAAGACGTCGGGTTATTTTGGCATCTTTGGGTGTGGTCAATTGCCTTTAGAGGCTTTGGTACCAATCTGTCCATGTACCATCTGTTGGTACTTTCTGTGTTTTCAAAGTAGTTATAACTTATATGAACTCGTCACAAACCATCTAAGAGAACATTTCTTGCACGAGGTAAATCCAAAAGTTGTTTTTCCTGTTATCAGGACAAGAGAAAGGATCAGCTGATCTCAAACAACAATCTCAAAAGTTCGCTTGTTATTTTTTATATTCTCCCAAAATTAGTTACTGATAAAACTGGAAACATAAGAAAGCAAAACTCAACATCTTTCCTGTTTTTCCCATAATTATTTCTTGCTATGATAACGCATTTCTTGTAATAATTATAATAACCTATTTCTTGCTATAATAACCTATTTCTTGCTATGTTAACTTATTTCTTGTTATAATGACCTATTTCTTGCTATATTAACCTGTTTCTTGCTATATTAGCCAATTTCTTGTTATATAGTTACCTATTTCTTGCTATATTAACCTATTTCTTGCTATAATAACCTATTTCTTGCTATGTTAACTTATTTCTTGTTATAATGACCTATTTCTTGCTATATATTAACCTGTTTCTTGCTATATTAGCCTATTTCTTGTTATATAGTTACCTATTTCTTGCTATATTAACCTATCTCTTCTATAATAAGCTGTTAATAACCTATTTCTTGCTATGTTAAACTATTCTTGTTATAATAACCTATTTCTTACTATACCAACCTACTGGTTGCTATAATAACCTATTTCTTGGCATAATAACCTATTTCTTCTAATAATAAACTATTTCTTGCAATAATATCCTGTTTATTGCTATAATAACCTGTTTCTTGGCATAATAGTCTATTTCTTCTAATAATAAACTATTTCTTGCTATGATAACCTATTTCTTGTAATAATAACTTATTTCTTCCTATAATAACCTTTTTCTTGCTATAATGACCTATTTCTTGCTATGACAACCTTCTTCTTGTAGTAATAATCTATTTCTTGCTATAATAACCTATTTCTTGTAACAATAACGTATTTCTTGTAATAATAACCTATTCCTTGCTATAATAACCTATTTCTTGCTATAAAAATTATTTCAGACTCAAAAACGCCAAATAGAATATCGCTCAGTTCTCCCAGCTAGAAACTATAGTTACCAATTTGGAAGAATTTTGCTTTTCATTTTTAGTAGATTTCTATGTCTGATCAACTATCATTTTTCCATTACCAAATGTCTTATACTGTACAAGTTATGTGAGAAGAAGTTAGATGTTGATAAGCTGGCTGGGTTTAAAAAAACTAGATAAGGCATCCTTTGCGCCCGGACAAACGGCCAGTGACCGTTATCAATGTTTGTTTCTAGATTGGTGTGAACGGCTATGGTTTTGCCATTAACAACAACGGCTTCGTGTTGTTTCATCCGAAACTTAAAAGCGAGGTACGTATATTCTTCGTTCAACTATTGATTCTAACTGTTTACCAAAGCCACAAACCTAAAAATGCTTTTATCTTTAATTCAAGGGTTTACTGTCCTATTACATTTCAGTTAGGGTCGCCTAGCGCCTCTGTTACTTGCATAACACATTAACCTATGTTGTCACTGCACGCTTTGTTCTCTTCATTATTTACTGTTTAATCGTCTTAATTATAGTTCTTTGTGTTATTTTTTAAAGTTGTTGCAGTTCAAAGCAATTCAGTTCTTAAGAACAACTTTCAAGGGTCCGAGGAACTATGATACAAGTTATGCAGCAATTCTTGTTTGTATTACATTCAATTGATTAATATTTCAGTTTAAAAAAACTGAGAAAAGATGCGAGTGTGAATGGGATATTCTACGGTACCGTAGGAGAAACCTTTGTGTTAACAACTTATTCCTTTCCCCGAAAGCAACTAAGATCAGGTGTTCGGCTTGCGCGCGCAAATAGGGACTAGACAAGCACTTTGGAATACGTACACTTACTACTGGTTACCGCAGTTTAATTATACAATACGACTTTAAAGCCTTTAATTGACAGTACTTCAGTAAGCCGAGTTCTTTGATGCCTGTTAAAAGTACGTCTGGTGCATGATAACAAATTTAACTGTCTTGGCAGTACACCGTGCCACGAGATCAATTAATCAAAAGACTGAAATTCTACTTTCAAAAATTTTCTAACCGCATGTAACAGAACTTTGCATGGTATATTTCTTTTATGTATTTAAGATAGTTTCAAACTGTGAGAACAAAATTGTAAGTATCAGTTCTACCTTTTTACTTTACAGGCTCATTACCAGGAATTAAAAGAAGACTCAAATGTTTACCTAGAGGAAGTGGAATTTGCAAGCGGAAACGAAGGAGACTTGAAAAAGGTACCCACTGAGTCTGTTTTACTTCTGGCGCCGCAAAGGCCGAATGGTCAGAGTATTCGACTTTACCCGACTTGTTCCAGTCGACTCAGCTGTATAAATGAGTTCCAGCTTCTGCTGGGGGCAAACCTGCAATAGATTAGTGTCCTGTCTGAGGGGAAGTCAAAGGTTCTCATCCGCTTGACACTACGTAAACTGGAAATAAGCGCCGGCCTAAATATTTTATCATAGCTTTTTAGCCTGAAGCGAAACTGAAAGACTTTCTCGGTTAAAACAAATTCTTCCCTTTACTTCTTTTTTTTTCTTTGCTAGGGTTGTGTCATAAAATGTTCCTAAAGATAATTTGTGTTTGTTCTTTTAGTTGATAAGAGAAATGATTCAGCGCAACACCTCAAAAATACAACTCGAAACAAATGTAATTTCTAAAGACGAGGTAAGTGCCTAGGGAAACAGTGTAGTGTAACAATACACAGTACAAGTTTTATATTTAGCCTTATTAAGCAAAAAATATTTCGGAAACGTTTTGACAGCTCTGTGAAAACAATGAAATGTTAATGAGACAAAACGCCTAGTCATAGTTTGTCTTTAAGCTTTAATGGAAACTTGTAATGACAATCTCGAGAATTTCGAGAAGATTCTATAATGAATTGTAATCGGTTTTGCAAGCTGTCAAGATGTCTTTTTAATGTGAGCCGCTAAACACACTGAGTCATCTTAATAAGAGGGAACTCATGGAATGCTCAGGCATGAATAGATCTTTCTGAATTGAGTTCTGAGTGGCGTGTTACAGAGGAACATTCACATAGCAACTGTTTAATAGATTAGAGAAAAGGAGTTGTCGCTAGCTTCAAAACATCTAACATTTCCGTGAAGATTGTCCACCACTGTACTTTCCTGGCACTTCTGCCTCGGGGGGTGGGACTCCCAACCTTTTTGGTCGGGGATGCTCGTCGGAAAATTTCTTGGGAACCCCTAAGAGGTACCAATATGGATGTGGCTCAGGTCGATTTCAAGCCCTAAGAGGTATCACCTAAAAGCGTACATGCAGATAACATTTCAATCAATTTAATGAAGCCATTAAATAAAACAGGAAACAAGGCTATTAAATCTAATGTTAGACAATTAAATCGGCCAAAACACGACATCAATAGAGATCCTTAATAAACACACCAAACAAACCCAGTCACAAATACTTTCCTGATTTAACCTCCTAAACAACACCTTAAATCCAAATCCCTGTTCCCATGATACTGAGGAAGCCCTAAAAGGTATCACACTGTATGCAAATGTCAAAATTTCGTCTCGGGTACCCTAAGCGGTACCAAATCGTTGAATTTTTACCCCTAAGAGGTTCGACGACCATCCCCGACCAAAAAAGTTTGGACCCCCCCCCCCCGGCTCTGCCTTGCGAGTCACTGCGGCTGCTTACAGCGCCAAATAATCCCCCTTTACAGTAACTCCACTGAATGCAAAAAATAAGAAATCTTCTATGAAATTATAATTTTTTCTCTTGTTCTTATTGTTAAACTGCCTTCTTTCTACTCTTTACTACAGCGGAGGGTAGCAACAAGAAACTACACATTTTATTACACAGTTATCAGCGACACTTCGTTCAGGTAATAAACAAACTGAAGAACTTGACGTGTTCGACAGAATATCTCTTGAAAGGATTTCATTTTTATCTTGTATTCTTAAATGTTAAGACCTTGTAGCATGAATAAAAACGTCACGAGGCAAACGAAAAACTCTGAGCACACACATACGTGTTGGGGAATAAAGACAAAATCATGCTTACACCACAAAGATATAGCTACAAACACACGTAAACAAACAACAATCAATAAAGAGAAATATTGTGTAAAAAAAAAACGTTCGCAGGCCACCAAAAGCGACGTGCTAAATTATTTAATGCGTTTTAAAATGCTAAACTATTCAGTTAAAATGTTTAGTTTCTTTTTCCGAAATTCGAACTAACCTATATCTGTTCGCTTTTTAGCTCTGCAGTTGCAATACCCGACCATGATAATTACTCCATGGAAATTAAAACAAATGCAAACGAAAATAAATTGTTAGGTAAGAGAAAATAATTTAAACTAAAATATAAATTGACCTTATCTTTTACCTTATCCTTTGCCTCATCCTTTACCTTATCCTTTACCTTATCCTTTGCCTTATCCTTTGCCTTATCCTTTACCTTATCCTTTACCTTATCTTTTACATTATCTTTTACCTTATCCTTTGCCTTATCCTTTACCTTATCTTTTACCATATCCTTTACCTTATCCTTTACCTTATCCTTTGCCTTATCCTTTACCTTATCCTTTGCCTTATCCTTTACGTTATCTTTTACCTTATCTTTTACCTTATCCTTTATCTTATCCTTTACCTTGTTTTTATCCCTTACCTTATCGTTATCGTCGCTGCTACCGTTATCTGTATCATCAAAACAAGATAACCAAATACACATAATTCTGCATGAACAACCGTTTTGTTCTTTTTGTTCAGAAAACTTAGATGATAAATTCCGTCAAAGGGATGATCACAAAGTGGTAATCTCGCCATGGTAAGGTTATGCTACACTTCAAAACTGAATTATTTAGGTTTTTGGCAGCCGAAAATGAAGGACCTAGCTGATGACAAACTTTTGTGCCTGCATGCAGAGATCATTTTCGCATTGCATCTGTTTATCTTTGATTTTTGCTCAAAAGAGTTGTATCTAACAGCAAAATCTTCGAAGGTCCTGAAAAAAAGAAACATCAACTGCTAAAAGTAATTGTTTTCACAATTGCACTCCACAATCAAGCCAACAAACTCTTGTTAGTATCTTGTTTTGTTTTATTTGTTTTGTTTTTGACATTTTGATTCAAGGAGTTGCCGGAGAATAGACAATAGAACTCGAGGTCTCCTTAAAGGTCTGCCATCCGGGACCTACGGTTTAACATCCTTATCCGAGAGGACGCGAAGTTCTAACCGTTTCAAGATGTTAGAGCAAAGGCAGCACCTTCTCCTCAGTTATTTCAAGACCCTGAGTGAAGGCCCAGCACCGGGAATTGAACCCGGGCCTCCCGCACGACAGACTGGCGCCTTACCAACTAGGCTAACCAAGCCCCTTGTTAAATAGCGGGTTAATTTCAACACTAGCTTAAGGAAAAACTCAAGGCAGTTCTATATCTTTACTGTGAAAAGTTTACCTTGCTTACAATCACTGCTTCAATTTTCAAACGTTTGATACAAACATGTTAGCCACAATTTTCCAAGCAGATGGTAAGAAACACTACATGAATTAAATTAACTTAATCTTAGGTTTATCTAACAATTATTCCAAGAGCACGTGTTGAATACGAGATGGTAAACAGACAAAGAGGCGCGTAGCAACAAGTTGACTATAAATTAACTCATACCCAACAAGCGCGAATGGAATAAAAATAAGTAAAATTGTTTTATTAAATTTCTTTAGGTTTCCAAACTTAGCGATACTGGAAAATGACTGAGCTAAAATTTATATGTAACCATATTTCAACTCTGTAACACTACACAGTCAGTTTCCATATATGGTCAGACTGAGTGAATCAATCAGAACGCTATAAACACAATATTCGAGGGTGAAAATTCAGTAATAGGGCTCATCGGTCTTTGAAAACAACTGGCCCTGATTGCCACACGGCATAGATAAATTTTTTACAAAAGGAGGTTTAACACCAGTGTAAAACCTTGTACCGGTACTTGCCAACGTTAGATCAGAAGACCATGATCAGTGGAATAAAATATGAAAAATTTATTTTTTGTCAAAAGACTTGCAACGTGATAAGTATGATATTTCGACTGGCCATTACCAGTCTTCATCAGGTTATCTGTTTTAAATAGTTAAAGATAAGTTTTGGTAGAAGTTATTGGATTCTCTTTTTGCGAAATTAAACCTTAACTCTCACGAATCAATAACATTTTCATTTTTCAGGGAATACTGTAAAATTGAGTCGAAAGCTCAAAGCGAAAAGCCAATGTACTTGCCTGCTGAACTCTACCCAACCGCGGCTGAACTTACGAAAGAGCTCGCTGGCAAAAACAGGATTCCCGACTATTGTAAGTACTCTTGCTTTGAACGTTTATCTCTTTTTTTGCACGAAAATATCAAGTTTACACGAGACCGGCTATCTGAGACCTTATTTAGAGCCCGCGGTTACTTGTCAGCCGTTTACCACGTGATCGCGTGAACATGCGCAGATCAATCCTCAACCTCTCGCCGTGCAATAATTTACCCAGTTGAAGTGTTTACAGGGTACCGATCGTCTTTTTGACAGGACCGGACAAAAAATTGACCTTGATTTGCAGCACAAAAATTTACACTGCTAGCCGGTCAAATACTTGTATGGTTCGGCTGGTTCGTGTAAACGAAACGCCTAAACGTGCAAATTTTCGACCGCTTAAAAGTTTAACCGGTAACGTGTAACTACGTAGTGGCTAAATCTACCCGTTTGGTAGGGAGAGTCTAAACCGGCTCTTTAGCCTGCAAGTCAAATTCCACTTTGTTTTAAATTTCACTAACAGAATATTAGCATACAAGGGTTAGCTAATGGTCTCTTAAAAAATGAAAGTCTCAGCGAATTACGGATAGTTCTCGAAACTCGTTACTTAGTTTTGCCTTGTCTCGAGATTTCATACTTTTCTATTTTTTCTCCGTCTCGCAGATTGGATTTTCTCGTAAAATAACTCATATTCTCGGCGTTTTCGACAGAACTCCAAATCTCTGTTTTGCTTGAAAATTGTTTTGTGTCTCAATATTTGGATTTTTCATATCGTAACGTCTCGGTCCCAAATTATTCATTGCTTTCAAAATCTCCGGCTCGGATTTAAAAAGGCCGTCTCGGAATCTCGGGCATTCTCGGATTTACCATTCACTACCCCTTATACTTTTGAATCCCGTGATTGTTGTAGTTTCTTAAACGCAAAGAGAACTCGAAAACAAGTAGGCTAACTGCGTTTCCCTAAAAAGATGTCGTAAAAAGAAACAACTTGTTACTTGCACGTTGGTTTGTTTTGCTAGATCAAGAGGTTCAAGTTCCTATCAAGCTTAATTTTTTACTTTCTGGATTAAAACTGTTGTTATCTGTGAACTCAAAATTTGAATAACCAAAGAAAACTTCCACGTCTAAGTATGTTTTTTAATAAAAAAAAAAAAAAGATTGGAATGTAAATTTTGACCGAGCAGGCCGGGGACTGGTAACCTGTGACGTAGCAGCAGTGGTTTTTAATTAAATAATTTCATTTCTGTTAAAAAATGTCATAAAATTTTTATTTCAAATAATTTCAAGAGAATAATTCATTGACTAAAGTTATAACAATGTGACTATTGTAGCCGGAATTGAGTTTTTTGAAATAAAAAAGATTGTCTCTGCTTCATCCCTCGTGCTACGTCATCATTGCACGCTTCAAGTCTAAAAAATGTATCAGGAATGGCGAGAAAAAGGTTTTATTTTCAAAAATTACTATTATTAAAGGGTTCTACTTTTCATCTTAAGAAAATAAACTTTATAGGGACTTTCAAAGTTTCGCGACTAACATATTATGTATACCATAAAAACTATCACATCAAACTCCTAGGTTCCTCGACATGTAAATTTTATAAATATTCATAACCACTCGAATCAAAGGACACTTCCTGGAACTAAAGTCGAGGTTATCTAAAGTACTCACTGCACTCTGTGTGTGTATCAATTGGCCACCAAGAAGATACATAAAAATAATTTGGAGTATTGGTTTTCAAAAGATATACAGGAGGGAATCAAACTGAATCAGCTAGACGCGGGTAGGAAGGACAGAGGTCTCTAGATTATTAAAACTTTGACTTTGGTCAAAAGATTGTCACAAGAGAAGCAATTAATGGAGCTTTGTGCACTTTCTATATCGCACCATACCTCTGTTTAGCAGATAGAAGAAACAGAGTTGTAGTTTTATTGAGTTCCCTGGGAACATAGCGCCCAGAAGGGTACTCCCTATATTGGAGTGGAAGGTATGATCGTGATATTTCTCGGGGGATAAAAAATGAGTCCAGTGTTTTTACGGGTTGTTAAAGGAAATGCTGTGTTAAACCATGCAAGAGCTTGGTATTTTGTAGGGATGAAAAACGCTAAGTTATTAGACTGCTTGCAGTCCCATGTTTTAGCAAACGTGCGTACTAAACAAGAGGTTAAAACATAAGTCCTTTGGCAAACGTCATATTACGCTCGCGCCTCATAATTACTGCATATTACGTTCAGCTCAACGTGGGAAACTTAGCGTCGAACCAATTGGTAATTCCTAGGGTTATTTTATACCGAGAGGCATTTTTTTGGGTGGAAATATTTCATTTCTTATTTGTTTGTTTTTTTTATAAGATCGAGCACACGTTATATCCAAAACCTTGAATAATATTAGGCAGAGTTTGAGTCGCTTTAGACATAACTTTTAGACTTAGTCTCTTGACAAAGATTATTTGCACTTTAACGAATGCTCTCTAGAATCTTGCAAAATCAGTTTCAGCTTATTGCACTTGACTCTATAATGGAGACTCCAAGTGTATTTTTTAAGGTATTTTGGGGACTTTTCCGACGGTCATCCCAACCCTTTTAACCCCGGAGTACACTTCCCCCCCCCCCTTCCGGGCATAGCGCTTTACTGTATTTATGTGCAATATTATTTCATCTTGTTTGTTCACTTCTAGGCGACGAATCTTTGTTGAAACATTTGCTTTACGACGCGGAGGTGACTTTTTATCATACTAGGGATAAGAAATGGAATGACTCGCTAAACATCAAGTACGTTTGCATTCTGGAAATTCTTGAACTCATGATATCTGAAGGACAAACAATTATCAACACATGGCGTTTGATGAATTATAAGTCCGTTTGCATATACTACCTAACATCACATATGGGCTTATTTTCTTCGGGGTTTAGAAAAAACTAATTTTTATACCAAACCGGTGTAACACCAGTCTGGTATAAAAGTTTAGAATAAAAAGGAACATACAACACAGATTTTAAGCTTCCACTGGTTTTAAAAGCGATAATTAAACGCTAAACTGAGAATATTTGCTTGTTCCATTCTATGATCTTGATTTGCTTGGTTCATGATATTGATTTGTAGAAGCCGTATTTTGAGTTTTGAAGCTTTTGGTGAAGGGGGACCAAATCCGCTAGCCGATTTCGTCCCGCTAGCGGATTCAGTCAGGGGGGACGCAATCCGCGGGGAACCAAATCCGCTGTGACACCGGCATTTAAGTAAAGATACCTTGCTAAATAAGGAATAGCGGTGAAAAAAACAGTTATAGAAACATACAAAACTAAAAAAGCAACACTTGTTTACTTGTCTCCCTGTTTGCTTTAACTTGATTTTAGGGAGGGCCTTTTAAGCCTGTTCATTGGCACTGACAGCGGCTTGACGAGGTTTCTTTCCAAACCAAGGTAAGCCACTAGAAAAAAAATTATTATCAGTTAACAGGTGTATCGCGAGCAGACAACAAGCTTGTTGATACATTAACTATGAGTACGTAACAACCAAATTGTGATGTTTATGGCAATATTGCCGCCTGGGGACGGGGGGAGGGGAAAGGGGGTGTACTTTGGGTTAAAAAGGATAGGGAAGTTTGCCGGGAAAGGTGTAAAAATACCCTAAAAAGGGCCCTTGAACAGTCCCCCAAAATTCGGAAATTCTCGCAATTTTTTAAAAGGCATTGTATTTTATAATGTACTTGAATGCTCGATTTATTTTAAAACAAAAATGCTCGGTCTTGAACAAAAATATGGGGTGCTCGCAAAGAACCAATTTTCGGGGGCCTTTTAAAACTGCTTGTTCTGTTTTTGGACTCCTAAAAATACTTTTTTTCGAAAACGACCTTGGTTCGTCCCCGAAACTCCCTAAGAAGAACCAAATTGCCAATTTTCAATTCCTAAAACAATACGACATCCACCGCCTGTATCATACAAGAAGGGGAATCCCCCTCCCCGTTCTTATAAAAATGAGAGCGTGTTTAATTCAAAACAACCCCGGCCCCCTTTTTTCCATACCTTTGAGAACAAATCAATAAGCTGGGAATGCGTAGTGAGTCTAAAACCAGGCTTCTTATGAACACTTAATCAAAGCCAGCTCAAGAGTGAGATTATATCTGCATGAGAATAATGAAGCTATTCACTATTTTTTTTTCACAGTCCCAACAAGACGCTCTCAGTTCCACGGGATCTCTACCATCAAGAATTCTACTCGAGGGCAGCGGATTACCTTGGCGAGGATAACGACTTCTTAATTTTCTCCTCAGGTTTGCTCATACTATTTGTATGACATGCTCGTACCTGTCCGTCTTAAGACGATTATACTCTATGTTGTACTTTATGCAAGAATATTTAAGAGTGCAAGGTGTTTCGACAAATTATCCTGTGGGAGGGGAGGGGACTACTTTGGGATAAAGAAGGAAGGAATATGTCGGAACCAGATCAAGTCAGGTAAAGTGTTTTGCTCAAGGACACAGCACAGTGGTCTGATCGGGGCTCGAATCCGTGACCCTAGGATTACGAGTCGAAAACGCTAACCGCTTGGCCACCGCGCCGCCGTGAGCAACGGTAGAAATCAATAAATAAAAGATAAACTGAGACAAAAAGCGCAAAGATGTCAAATACAATGAGAGATGCGGCATGATAGAGTAGAGAAGAACGTCAAAGTGTGATGGAAGACGCCAAGATTACAAGGAAAAGGAAACGAAGAAGATTAAAGAGAAGAACGAAGTGCAGCGAGGCAAAATCGGCTGCGCTTTTGTATTTTCATTAGAGTAGCATACTCGCATTACTTTACTTGCTCAGGCGAAAAACCTGTTTCAAACAGTCATTTGCTCATTACAGGGGTTGTATACTTGTTATTTCCATTGCTTTTTCCAGTTGCTTAGACAGTAATATAGCTAGCTAACTAACTAGAGTTCTCTGGACATGTATGCCTGTAGGCAAACCTGCACCCGTGTTGTTGATATCTGTGCAAGTAACATGTGGTTTTATTTTAGACACTAGCGACTCAGAGAACATCAAGATTAACATCACAAACCCAATAAAAGTGAGCAACAAGGCATTAGCTGCGGGTAGGTCAATAGTAGAAAGCCTTTCATAAAAAGGGTTTCTTTTGGTACATGATTGAACTTGTCATTGAAGCAGCACACACTAGTTTACCCAGGAGGACGCCATCTCCTAATCTGTTTAACTCGTTCAGCCCTAAGCACTCCAAATGGTGTATTGAGAAATTCTCCCAAGTAGAACGCATACTTTTCCGTTTTAACCTATTTTGTATGAGTTATGTGAGGAGAAGTTATAGATGTTGGTAAACCGGCCAGGGTTGAAAGGGTTGATAGTTCAAAACAAGAGGCTCCTCGTAGCTTTCACTCGTGCCGGCTGTTTTAAGAAGCTTGTACACCCGGGCGTTTGTAATCACTGACCGGGGAAAGGCTGGGAACGAGTTCGTGTATTGGCCAGATGAAGTCATGTATTCAAATAGTGAAATAATCAAAGTTACTGAATGTATGTCCAAACATACATCCCAGAAAACGTAGCTGAAAAAGGCGTTCTTCAACATGGAAACGTTATTCGGTTTGCAGACTGTATCTTTAGTTAAGTTACAAAAGCGTATCCCACAACTGTGGGATCATCTGTAAAATGACCGAGCATAACACAAAAACCTTTGAATAATTTGAGAAGAGCATTTACGCCTACTAGCCATCCTTGTCCCTGAAGGCGATAACTTTTCTAAAAGTTTCTAGTCGACTAGAAAGTAGGATAAATAGCAAGCACAGCTATCTAGTTTGAAATGTCTGTAAAACTCTTATTTTCATTTGAATAATGGTCTCAGTACACGAGTTTTAAAAAGACTTTGAAAGTGGAATTTTTTGTAACAATAACAGTCTGAAATAACTATTGCTACCCTTAAACTAAACTATTCTAGTGTGGTGTTCTCTTTTTCACTCGTACTAAATTATTCAAACTTGATGTTGTTTCGTTTTCAGTGTTGGGTATGCAGATTGAAGGGAAGACGTTCAACGAGATCTTTAGGAATAACTCGCCAGTAAGTTGTTACAATTACGTTTTGAGTCTAAATTCTCTAAATGTAGAATCCTTGTGTGTCTGTGTGTTCGTTGTCTAGTTAAAGATAGTAAGAGAGTATGTCTCAGGACCCCCCAAGAAACTCACACCATAGGCGCTCATAACATCATTTTTCCTCCTGTCCCTGCAACAGCTAGAACCAATCTTTACAACAAACCTAAACTTTACTGCTCTCCTGAGCAGCGAAGCCGCGAGAACGACTCGGCGAGCGAAGCAAGCCGCCTCGTGCCTCAGGAGAGCCGGATCGCAGGCTACCTTTACCGATGAATGATACATTTCAAAGGCTTCGGTTTATTTTTTTATTACACTAGCTCGTGCCTCGCTCGTTTGGAATTTAGCACAAACATATCGTGAATAAAATCCCGTACGTACCGTTTAAAAAGAGTACTGTATGTTATCTATCTTGGTTAACGCTAGTTCACTCGTATAATTGCAAAGTACTCCATTGATGACATTAATCTGTTTTTACCAAACATTGCAGGCTTGTCAAAACTCAGAGGTAAGTTTGCCAGACATCTAATTTATCTATCTTCTACCTGACCTATCTGTCTATCAATTTATCTATCTGTCTGTCTGTCTTTTTGTCTTTCTATCTCTGACTGTCTGTCTGTCTATCTATCTATCTATCTCAGTATCTATCTATCTATCTATCTATCTATCTATCTATCTATCTATCTATCTATCTATCTATCTATCTATCTATCTATCTATGCAATCTATCTGTCTGTTTGTTTGTCTATATATATATACTATCATAGCCCAGCTTAGGAAAGAATATACATTTGTCGTATTTATAAGTAAAACGCACTATAGTTGATTAAAGCATTTTAAAGAAAGTGTCTTCTGTCCATCTGTCACAGGAAACGGCCTGTTGGCTGTTAGACGAGGACGCGTTTGTAATAGCTTCAAATCAAGACAACTTTACTGAGGTATTTGCTTCTACTTTTAGCCATTCTCCGAAATGTTGGCACAGTCAGTTCACTGGCAAGTTTACTGATTACTCGCAGAGTTGTCTTATTATCTACTATTTTATTACAAGTCAAATTGCTTGGACAAATAGCAAAATCCTGCGCGCCGATTGGCTGAAAACCGGACCAATAACTTCCCAAGTTATTGGACTGGTTTCTATAGCTAACGCAAGCGGCCAGAGATAATTATTTGTACTCTTTTACTGATCTAAAACTGAAGCCATGTAACAAATATCTTAGTAACCTCATTTCCTCGGTCTGTCCGATAAAATATTTGCCTTCGGTCTGTACTGTGAAAGATCTCGGGCAAATATTTTCCCAGATAGACCTCACACATCATGGATGTTAAGATATATGTATCGTTGCTGTTAACGTTTTATGCACATGCGTCATAGGAGCTGCTGCCATTCAGCTAAGGTAATAGAGAAACAGTTAGTAGCCAGTAGTGGTAGTTGGTAGCCTACTGTTATTAATATATGCATTCTGTTATTATATACCAACAGTTTGAAAATTAGACTAGTAAACGGAAGGTCATGGATGCGATTCCCATCAGGAGCTCGTTTTTTCCGAGTTATGTCTCCGCACGATTTCATATTTCTTAGTTTGATAATTGTTAACAATATCATTTTGCAGATTGGTAAATTTTTTGGCGAAATAAAAGGTCCTATTATGGAAGACATGGTGAACAAATCAATTTATCGGAGGTACGAAATCGTGTACATGCTGTTACTCACCAATGTTCATTTTCCTTTCACAAACATATCTACAACGATAAAAATAAACAAATGCTTTAAATAATTCACTATACTTATAACCATTTTGATGCAAAGCAATAATTTTGAAAAATCCAAGATGACCACCATCAGAAATAGCCATTTTATTTTTGGGACTTTTTATAAAATAACCCCAGTGAATCTCGCGCGCCGATTGATCGAGAGCGCAAAAACCGTGCTCTGTAAGAGAGCACACGGAACGCTTTTGAAAGTCTCACATAACACTGAATCAAAATCCGCCGCCATATTTATTGCTTGCAAATAACCAGTTTTTTTTATTGTAAAAAACAAGTTAGCCAGTGATAACACACAAAATTATAATTCAAATCTGATAACAAATACAAATAATCGAGCCTATTTTTAGGTATTAAACTGGGAAACGAAAAATGAAAAGATGCGGTTTGCTGCATTCGACAAGTCAGAGCTAGCTCAACGAAATCCCTGACAAAAAATACGAAGTACTCGACGAAATGTTTTTTTTTTGTTGAAAGTAAAAAAAAACTCTCCCAATTATCACATTCTAACATTATTTAGACACATCAAAAACAAAAAATATTTGAAGAGTAGCATTTATTAGTCTAAAAACAGCTTTCGTACGCAAAATTCGAAAAACAATGAAATTCAAGCTTGGTATACCGAACTAAATCTTAAATTAGTTAAGCTTATATAATTATCAGACTTCTTTTTAATTTTTATACTAAAAAGTGTGGAGAAAAGAACGAGGAATTAAAAAGAGTTTCTCAGAAATTTATGACAAAAGGATTGTAAAAAACACGTCTATTACCAATTTTAGTCGGCCGACTATGTACAGGTTTGATTTCAATAGCTCTTTGAACTGTCAGTCTCTGCAACCAGATTCATTCATTAGATTCCATCAAGCAGCCGTGATACTGTCCCAATCAAGATCCAGGGCACATGAAGTTCTATTGTTACAGATAGCGTAAAGCTCAACGGCATGTTCTTGGGATGTACTATCAAAAAACTTTTAAATGAATTTGTTTTCTCCCAAACCCGAACACACGAGGTCACTTCAAAATTTAACTAGTTATTTTTTCCGGTCTCTTCTTGAAAGCTTGAATGAAAATATTGCCTAAGCTACTGCAAATAAGACTGTTTTATAATTTCTCTAGGAACTGAGGTGACTTTTGGCCTTTTCTAATGGCAAACTTTCCGATTAAGTTGAGTATTTTCCCTCGATTTGCGACAGTTCAAATTAGAGCTCGTAAGATGGCAGATGACGTGTAATGTACGTGTAAGGAGAATTTGGATGTTGATATTACGTTGCGCGTCTCTTTGTTGACTTTCAAGTTTTTTATCAATTCTCCCAACATTC
>JAOBRD020930748.1:0-10796 GCA_027575215.2 Hydrozoanthus sils | reverse complement strand
ATCATTATCATCGTTATCATCATCATCATCACCATCATTATCATCATTGTCATCATCATTATCATCATTATCATCATTATTATCATCATCATCATCATCATCACCTTCATTATCATCATCATTATCATCATCATCATTATCATCATCATCATTATTATCATCATCATTATCATAATTATCATCATCATCATTATCATTATCATCATCATCATCATCATCACCATTATCATCATCATCACCATCACCATCATCATCATCATCATCATTATCATTATTATTATTATCATTTTTGCAACTGTGGTTTTTTGTTATTTCTATGTGTTTCTATCAATACAGTAAATTTTATTCATTTTGATATTTTTTCAAATATATATTACAGTGTTTCTATAAATAGATCATTGTTGATATATTTTTTAACATATTATAATATTATGTCACTACTGTAGTTGTTATCTTTGATAATGCCATCATTATCAAAGCATTATGGTTTTTATTATCGTTTATTTTATTGTTATTGTACATGTCGTTATATTTGCTGCTGCTGATAACATTATCATTACTATCTCTTATTAATTATCATCGTTGACATACAAAAAAATATTGTTTAATGTTACTAGCTGTTTGCATTATCATTAAAACTAACTTAAGTTACCGCTACTCCTGTTAAAAACGTTTTAAAGATAAATCTTAAATGCCGCGATGTTTCGGATAATATCACTGCCTTGCTCAGGGGAAATGATTTTAAAAACAATTAAGCGAGGTCATCAAGCATAGACTTGGTAAAAATTTTGCAAAAAAGATTGTTGGTAATTTTATTGATCCACAAACTAACCTTCGCAAACTTCTTTTTCCTTCTTTTCAAGGATAAAACCGTTTTTACAGCATTTTTGGCTTTTCTTGTCATAAAGGGTTCCGTTTGTTTTATTGCCGGCAGTGTATCTACAGCAGCTGAGTGGAGGGACGAACAACTCCTGGCCGCACTCAAAGGGTTCCGGTCCAGTCTCCTTCCGTAACACAGGGCGCTTCCGCTTGTTAGAGCCTTTAAATCCAAGAACAGTTGAGAGCATTAAAATTGTATTCGAACAAAAGGTATGCGCCATTTTTTACAAATACCGCATCCGTTTCAAAATATATTCGGGCTACCCGGCTAATATAGCCTCTTATGGTTATTCTGGGTAGGCAGCACCTTGATACGTAACTTCAAAAATTTGTAAACTACAACTTAGCGGTATTTAAGGTGAAATGGCCGAGCGGTTAGCGTGTTCGGCTCGTAATCCTAAGGTCGCGAGTTCGAGCCCCGGCCAGACCACTGTGTTGTGTCCTTGAGCAAGACTGACTTTGTTCCAGTCGACTCAGCGCGGTGTATAAATGAGTACCAGTTCTGCTGGGGGCTAACCTGCGATAGATATAAGTGTCCTGCCCAGGGGACAAAGACTTTCATCCGCTTAACACTACGGAAACTGGAGATAAGCGCCGGCTCTATGAGCCACTTAGGCTAAAAAAGGATCATTTAGCTAAGGTGAAACAAACGATTGCTCGATTGTTTGTTGTAATAGTGTTTTCTTATTCGGTTTAGTAAAGCTCATGGCTCCTAACTCGCTTTTGATAGTTTAGCAGGAAAATATAACATGACAAAGTGGGAAAAACTAACAATATTTTTTGGTTTTCTATGAGATGACTTGAACTCAAAACAAGCGGGATCAGAGATTTTTTATAGTTTTATCTTGTTTGCACATCTCCTTTTAAAGGCAAGTTCCAGAGAGAATCAATATTTTTGAATCATCGTCTTACGATGCAGCACTAGAAACATTGAAAAATTTCCGTGGTGTGGAAAATGGTATAAAATATCCATTAAAAATCTTGTAAATTTATCTTGTAAAACGACGTTTGCAGGATTTTTGGACTTTTACAAGGTTTTGCAGATACTGCATGCAAATAATCTGTAAATTTATTGTTTAGAAAGCCTGTACAAAACCTGTAAATTCTAGTTTACATAGTTTTCCATAACATTTACATGGAAATTTTACCCATTTTAGGATTTTTGATTCTTAAAAAACAATGGAGGACTTTTACACCAGAAATTGATCTTCTTAATTAATCCTTGAGAGAACCACCCTTAAAAATGAAAGACAAGTTCAAGTAGGTTAAAGCCAAGTCCAAAATAAGACAAGTTACCCCGTTGAAGCTCAGATAGCGAGTTGGCAACCAATGCACAAGCAAAGAAAACAAAAATCGCCGAGTGAGCCATTTTCGATGTTTCTCTCAATACAACCTCGTCTTCACCAAGCGATAATAGTTGCTTTGATCGTCTCCGGGGCTGGCAAGCACTTTTATACCCTTGGGAGTCTAAACCCTGGCTAGATTTTGTTTCGAGATAGCAAAACAAAAGGCTTGTAGAGTAGGTGTAACCATCAGTCTAGGTTTTTAGATTATAAGGCGCCTTCTTTGCTGTTCACAATATTGGTTGGATCTTTTGTTTAGCCATTTTAATTACAATCTCACCTCTGTAGTCCTGCAATCTGGAGAAGATCACGCAAAAAAAAATCAGTAGAAATAGATACCGAAAGCACAGCTAAATACTGAAAGAACGATACAGTTCAAAGCAATAGAACGACTATTGACGTATAGCGTTTTCAAAAATGGCTTACATTCTCAATATACGCAAATGAGGATTAAAAAGAAAATCACTTTTGAGCTGTTACTGCATCAAAGTTATATTTTAAAGAGTTTTCTGATAAGGCTGAAGTTTTATTACGCATGCGCAATTTAGTACAAGCTGATAGATTAAGATCATAATGGCTACAAATAGCTTTGCGAAACAAAATCGAACGGAGCAACGTTTCCTTGTATCATCTTGAAACTTTCGGTAGCTTAGCAACCATGCCCTTTCGACCGTCTCTTGCCTCAAAGGTACCGATTTCGGAATCTTTAGCTTGTATCTGCAAAAAAAATATGATTTTATCATCCTTTACATCTAGTCTTTGTCGGTTTTTCCTGCAAGCATGCGCAAAGTGATGAAAACTTAAGACTGGTAAGAAAAGCTTTAATTGTTCGGGAATAGTTGTTCCGAGCCAGAAAGGCATGACAGACACACTTGGTGTATCTTTAATAAAGTGTCCTGCGTTATATCCATACGTTTAAGCCTAAAAGCGTGTAAAATAAAACATAATTGAAATCCGAAAGCGAAAATTAAACAGCGTTGCCTGAGGCCATGTCGAACTTACTTGTTTAAATTTAGAATACAATAAGTTGCATGTTGAAAACACAAAAATAATTCTTGCGTTTTCTCTACTTTAAATTTGAAATGAAGGAAATTGGTTAATCTGCCTTAAGAATTTTAAAAGTCAAATACTCTTGTTACACAGTATTGAAAATTAAGCTTCTTACTGTAGGTGACAGTTTCTCAATTAATTTTCTCTATTTTTTTTCTGAAACTCTACACGTTTCGGCCTAATAAGAAAGCGAGAGGCCAATAATTTGCACTAACCCAGGGTAAAACTTCTACCCTACGTTGTTGTTTCCAACCTTACAGAGCTGTAATTTTGGATTTGACAAGAATTGTTTATAGGAGACCTAAAGAGTATTTCAACAAAACCGCCAAACTTCCTTAGAGAAGAAGTTAGTGCTTGAATTTTGGCTTAACCCAGGGTTAAAGTTAACCAGCCTTTGAACAACCCAGCCCTGATGAGTGGCTTAACCCAGGGTTAACGTTAACCAGCCTTTGAACAACCCAGCCCTGATGAGTGGCTTAAACCAGGGTTAAAGTTAACCGGCTTTTGAACAAATTAAACGGTCCCTGAAGTAGATTTTGAGAAAAAGGTTAATTGAAAGTTCCCCTTACATGTATGACAACTTAAAATAACCCCTTTCAGTATTGGACTCTTCAAAATTAAGGTTTTCCCAAAAGTTTTTTAAAAAACAATTTTTATCCATGGTCTTGGTCTAACTAATTCATAACAACAAATTAAGTGGACACAAGTGCATAGCAACCTACTTAGTAACAAAATCAGATGTTTATCAGAAAAAATCAAACAGATCGACTGCATGTGTGATCTTGATCGTTAAGGAACGAGTTGGCCAATTAGCTCAAACCTAGGAGTAAATTTTTTAACCTGCATTCTTGTTTCCAACCATATAGAGACGTAATCGAGCTTTAATTTTGGAACTGACAAGTTTCTTTTTCTAAACAATCTTTTATAATATGCACAAACTTGCCTTTGAGCAGTACAACCCAGTTCTGTTCTGGTCGGTTTTTCGATGCCCCCAGCGTTACAATATTTCCAATATTTATAAACTCCATATAATGCTAGACACTTACCATTTAATAAGGCGTTTAATAAAGTCAAGCAAAAACTCAAAAAAGGAAATTTGACGGATGACAACTTTTGATTTTTTTTACAACTGGGCCTCAATTTTGTTTGCATGTTAACTTTGCCACTCAAGTTTCCAGCCCAAGCTCTAAACACTGCTTGTTTATTATTTTATACTTTTTCTTTATAATCAGACATAGAATTTTAATTTGTTGTTAAAATACACTCGGTTTTTTTTTGTTTTTGTTTTTTTTTGTAAAAAGGTCTTATTTTTAGGCCAAGACTAGATGTCCTTAAACATTTTACGGATTTCAACCCCAAATTATGTTGACTTCTTAAAATTTTCTTAATATAACCATACGTGTTTGGTGTACATGCCCAGTTTTTATAAGAACAGTTCTATATTAAGAACTAGGTTCGAAAAACTTTACTGATTCTTCGTTTCTTTGAATTCTCAATTTACAGTATCTATTTTTCCAAAGTGCAAACATTCCGGAAACTATAAACTACTAAAGCTAACTTTATTTATCGTCGTTACGCTGGGAGTGGTTGCCCATTCTCCCAAGCCAGTGGCTTATGTTTAATCGCTCGACGGCACAGATCTCGGCGTGAAAGTCGATTTTGTGGAGGGAGGAAAACCGGAGAACCCGGAGAAAAACCCTCGGAGTCAGAAGAAGATCGACAAATCTTAGCTCAAATGCAAACCCAGGATATCGATCCCGGGTCCCAGAGGTGGGAGGCACGAGCGCTAACCACTCGGCCATCCTGACTCCCCTATACGGAAGTATTGTAAAACTATAAAAAAGTGAATGAATCCTTGATTTTGCACCATAATGTAACAACGTTCTCGGCCATTCCTCAGCCTTGGGTGTGTTCTTAACATGTTCTTAAGTTTTGACCAATTTTCAGCCTGACATTCTTGCAAAAAAGTTTCTTATAATGAAAAGAGTGTGTATGCAGGAGCAAGCAAATGACACTTTAGTCTTTAAATGCAAATTTGAATGACAAAATACTCGATTCTCATTGATTTACAGCAGTGCGGTTCCTTTGTTATTCGATCGGGCAAATGCGTAATTACTCGCAACAAAACTTGAATGTTACAGATGTAAGCCCCTCATTTGCTTGAGGTGCACCCCGCGTATTCAGGTTTTTGACACACGTGCGAGGGAGAAAGTTGACGGCGAAGTTTCAAGAAGGGACATTTAAAATAGATATCAAGGACACAACTGTAAGTCAATTTATTTCTTTTTGTATGCTTTTATTTGAATTCGTGGATTTCGATGGAATGGTAATTCAATATGTATTATAAAATTTAATTTGTTACCTCGCTCCCTCGTCTGCCCACTTACCGAATTGTAAGAAATAGAGATCTATAGTGCCGAACGATATCAAACAGCAGTAAGCCGCCAATTGTTTCAAGATCAAGTTTGAAATCTCTATATTTGAGCATTGGAATTAGGAAGGAATCAACGCGTCCTTTAAATTACACATTGAACATTAATAAAACGTTAACATTAACGCGAACTGTAAACAAATTGTGTCAGTTAAAAGTCGCTAAATAAACGGAAACCGCTTTCAGTGTCATTAAGGAAAGAAAACCCTGATTGGCGCGGATGTAGAGCTATTTTAAATCAACCAACCACGTCTGACAAGGAAATGTTTTTTCAACTGGCCTAGCATAGCCGCTAATAGTAATAGCCGTTATAAATTGACCGAGCGGAGACTGGCGTCTGCACGCAGGCTACGTGCCTCGCTACAGCAAACTTTTCATGTTTAATAACGCTAAACTTAAAATATGCAAAGACTGTCTCCCACCTGGAATCATCTGATTTGATTTGACATTTTAACTCAAGGAGTCACGGGAGAACAGCTAGACGAACAGGACTCGGCAAGGCCCTATGCGAGACCTTCAGTTTAACGCCCTTATCCGAGAAGACGCGAAGGTCTAACCGTTTGCAGATGTTAGAGCAAAGTCAGCAACTTCTCCTCAGTTATTTTAAGACTCTGAGTAAAGGTCCCGCACCGGCTAACTAAATAGACTGTCGCAGACTAAGGATTATCTCAAGGATTTTTAGCAGCTATTTGACTACAGCCTCATACCAAAGATCATTTCTAAGTTATCGATAGTTTAAAACTGAACAAACTTGGTAATAAGATGTAATAAAGCGTCCCTTCAAGTTTTTCAAAATGATAATAGGAAAGAAATTTCTGACATGACGAACAACGGTATGTCGTCTTATGAAGATATGGTCCATTTTTAAAGTTTAGCCAATCAGATCAACAGTTTAACAATATCGCAGGCAATTACTGAATTAGCACCTTTCTGCATTCCACTGCCGTTGACCTGCCTAGATCTTACATTACTCAGATCGTTACTTAATTAAAAAATTGCGTATAGGAATAGTTGTCGAAAAAACAAGACAATCTACATCTACTTCTAACTGCTCACGCATACGAGTCAGTAAAAATTGCGAAGTGTCGCTCCTCCTGTACAAATTACAAGCTTTATAACTAAGGATTTGAAACTATCACCTGTACAGTTACCGTTACATTGACCGCGTTTTAATAGTTGTACGTACCGGTAACTAGAAATGAAAAAGTCTTAAAGAAAAGTAGAAGTAACGAAAATTTTTTCATAGTTTCTTGATTTAGCCGAACCAACAACTCTTACATCATGGCTTTTCACTCAACTAGCTCGATGGTTTAACATTTGGAAAACGAAATTAGCTGCGTTCATCTATGTAAAATAATCCCCTAGTTTTTGAGGAATTTACCAGCAGATATTTTTTTTGGAATATAGCATTTACCGTATATTTTACTAACAAACTTGAAGAGAACGAATTAGTGTAGACTTTACAATTCTATTCTGGAAATTGATTTGCATTAACGGCCAGTGCAACGTACCGGATCATTCTGAACCGGTGGCCATTTTTTTGTTTGAACAATTAAAGATTAATAACCGGCATTGGAAGGCGCCTTTGCTTGATATCACGAAAAGAAACGTCGATGAATAAGGTGATGGTCAAATGAACAAACTCTAAAGATCTAACGAATGATCCGATTTAAGAGAACTGGTTTTTCTCGCAGTATCAAGGCCCTGAAAGATCACCTCAGGCCACAGGGAGACTTATCTTATGTTTAGAATCTGTGACTAGGCGTAACACAACAATGTTAATTTGTGTTCTTCCTAAGCGGTATATTCTTTCTATGATGATATTTGGAGGGTTTTTTTCAATGTCCGCCATGCGAGTTAACCTAAATGTTGCCATCGGCGCGATGGTAAACAACCACACCCGTCACGTCAACGGAAGAAGCATTGAAACGGTAGGTCATAATTTAAAAACAAAAGCACATCTTGTTTATGTATCCGCTATAAATGTTTTCAAACTTTATTCTTGTTAGTGTGTTATTGTTTCCGTACAGCAGGTTTTAACCAATATCGTATGTTTATGTAAAGCTTCCCGTTAATTTGTAATTCAATATTAAAAATTGCCCTTCTCAACATTTGTCACACTAAAAGCGTCATGCGTTCCTCTTTTAAAAACTTGATTGATTGTTCTTCCCCAGAAACCTGAGTTTGAATGGAATTCAAAACTTCAAGGTAAACAATAACAGTTGAAGGGTTAGGTTTGTGCTCAATAATAGAAACATTCTCGTCGTCGTTAACGTTATTACTATCGTCATCGTTAACGTTAACGTTGTTGTTGTCGTTACTATTATTATCACCGTTGTCTTTAACGTCATTGTGTCGTTGCCTTTATTATTATTGTCATCGTTAAACTTATCATTGCTGTTGTTGTTATTATTGTCACGTGAACATTATTGTTTTCGTTGTGGTTATTATCATCGTTGTTGTGATGTCATCGTTGTTCTCATCGTTAACGTTATCGTTGTAGTTGTCATCATTCTTGTCGTTAACGTTATCGTTGTTGTTGTCGTTACTATTGTTATTACCGTTATCATTAACGTTAACGTTCTCGTTGTAATTATTTTTTGTTATCGTTGATATCAACATTGTTATTATCATTAACGTGTACGTTATCGTTGTAGTTGCCATCATTCTCCTCGTTAACGGCATCGTTATCGTTATCATTATCGTCATCGTTATTATGAACGCCACATCTTTATCATTGTCCTTATCACAGTCACAACAACATAACCAAATCATCATCAAGATGTAATTGCTATGCTTTAATTTTAAATGTGCTTTCATTCGTTAGGAGTCATACTAGGGTCATTTTACTATGGCTATATGATCTTCCAGCTCCCTGGCGGCCTTCTCGCTCTGAGGCTCGGTGGGGTACGGTTGTTTGGAATAGGAGTGGGCGTCGCGTCGTTGTTGACGCTCCTAACGCCATTGGCTGCTCGTATAAGCCCTTTCATGCTTATTATTTTGAGGATTATGGAAGGGCTTGCCTTGGTAAGTCAACATTGGCTGTTGTTAATGTAGTTGTTAATGTTAGTCAAGCTGGATGATCGAGGAAATATTTATATCAGTTACTTTTAAGTTTTGATCCAAAGTAAGGATCATTCTACAACTTTGGTGTGCAACTGATTTTTTACTTTCAAAAAGTAAGAGCAAGTCATTATAATATACAGCAACCGGAGAGATCATTTACGGATGCAAACTACAGACTGTTTCGTCAATCGCCATTAATTTAATTTTTATCTTCCATCGTCTGTTTTAAAGCTTTCATAATAAGCAAAAAATCGTATAATTCGTATTAAAAACTCGTCGGTTTGACATGGCTCAAAGTTCGTTTAAAACAATCGACAAACGAAGTAGTCTATAATCGCTCTCGAACGTGAAGGACAAACTTTCCCGAAAGTCTGATTTCAAGTGAGGTTACTTTCAACTTTGCTGTCTAGTCTCTCGACCAACTTTTAACCTTTAAAAAAGTCAAAAGTCGGTCGAGGGACTTTCAAAGTGATTTTTTGACAAGGTTATTGACTTAAAGAAAGCTAACTTTTTGAAGAAAATAATGTATAGAACTATTGAACAAGCACATCAAGTAGACGACTATAAAATCAAGTAAGTTCACTAATTAACTAACGTACTCTAATTAGCTGTTTAGCTAAATCGCTAACTTACTTTCTAACTAACAGACTGACTGATTGACGAGTAACTGATCGATTATCTATATATGCAACTTACTGACTAGCTATCTAACTAACTGACTTATTTACTAACTAGCTAGCTCATTAATTAGCTAACTTATTATTTATTGAACTGGCTTGCTAACTAACTGAACGGCTACTTTACTAATAAATTAACCAACTAACGTTTTAACCTAATAATTAATGAATGATGGCTGACTAACTAACTAACTGGTTACGAACAAATGAATGGCTTTATCTTGGTTCAGGGTTCATTGATGCCATGTAACCATGCAATCTGGAGTAAATGGGCACCCCCAGCAGAGCGCACCACCTTGATAACCATATCAGTTACCGGTAAGCTCGCAACATCGTAGCATACCATAATTTTACAGTGGTGTACATGTCCAATCAATAGATGTTGCATAACGTTCTTTATGTTTCCGGAAGTAATTAGGTATTGTTTGAGGGCTCCTTATCATCAACATGATGGTTAAGTAACGTCCTCGTGATGGTTCATTAACATCTTCATGATGGTTCAGTAACATCTTCATGATGATTGAATAACATCCTCATGATGGTTCAGTAACGTCCTCCTGATGGTTCAGTAACATCCTCATGATGGTTCAGTAACATCCTCATGATGGTTCATTAACATCTTCATGATGATTGAATAACATCCTCATGATGGTTCAGTAACGTCCTCCTGATGGTTCAGTAACATCCTCATGATGGTTCAGTAACATCCTCATGATGGTTCATTAACATCTTCATGATGGTTCATTAACATCCTCATGATGGTTCAGTAACATCTTCATGATGGTTCAGTAACATCTTCATGATGATTGAATAACATCCTCATGATGGTTCAGTAACGTCCTCATGATGGTTCAGTAACAGCTTCATGATGGTTCATTAACATCTTCATGATGGTTCAGTAACATCTTCATGATGATTGAATAACATCCTCATTATGGTTCAGTAACATCCTCGTGATGGTCCAGTAACCTTCCTCATGACGGTTCCGTAACATCTTCATGATGGTTCAGTAACATCCTCATGATGATTCAGTAGCATCCTCGTGATGGTTCAGTAACATCCTCATAATGGTTCAGTAACATCCTTATGATGGTTCAGTAACATCCTCATGATGATTCAGTAACATCTTCGTGATGGTTCAGTAACATCCTCATAGTAACATCTTCATGATGGTTCAGTAACATCTTCATGATAATAATAATAATAATAATAATAATAATAAACATTTGTATAGCGCTTATACATAAGCTCTAAGCGCTTTGCAATATTTTAGGATTGAAAACTAATATAAAACTAGGGCTCGTATATAAAATTACCTGCATATCACTAATTATAAAATTGATCTAAATA
>JAOBRD020930639.1:0-12369 GCA_027575215.2 Hydrozoanthus sils | reverse complement strand
CTGGGCACAGGCCTCCCCTGGATCTGCCACTGAAGTTCATTAGCGCCCAGTCTTGAATTAGCGCCCACCTCTAATAAGCGCCCATCCAAAAAAATTATTTAGCGCCCTGGACATTAATTCTGATAACTACAGTAACTCTTATTGTTCACTGTGAGGGTAAGGAATATTTTAAATTGCCAGAACAATAGCTAGTAATATTCAGAAACATGGAATAAGGTATGTATCATGACTGGCCAACTCAAAACCAAGAGGATTAGATGAGATATCTACAGAAAGCTGTTTGAGTATACTTAGCTCATATTTCTGGTCTTTAGGTTATCTGGATAACACAAGTGAACGTTTCACTTACTGTAACACTCAGCCCAAGACTGCCATCATTCTTATCCAAGTCAACAACAAAAGACTTGTCCTAAAACGAAACGCACAAACAATCATGAGTGAAGTTGTCATGGTACTCTTATCCCTCATAGAAGATTCATTAGGGTGGCCTAATGACCTTTTATGATGAAAAACTGTTTCTTTCGTTACTGTGTATCTTTGCCAAAAAAAGCCTTCTTCAAGTAAAAGTCAGATAATAGCACAGCTCTTCCTCTAAAGTAGCGCTGTTGGTTCGTCAGCTCTTTGTTTCAAATAGCGATTCTTATAAACAGCCTCTTAGAAATCTGGATTCATTTTGACATCAAAAAGTAATGAAGATGACAATTTTCATCGGTTAAGGCTGTAAACAATTTACTTATCACAGTTTCCTTCAGGGCATGTGATCTGGAAAAAAACAGATTTTTCAAAAAAGAAGTGCTCACCGTTAGGACCTCATCGATGCTGCTACTGCCGCTGCCTTCAGGGGTAACATTTTCCCTTGACCCTGCCAAAAGTGGGTTATATTCTGGTTTTGCTGCAACTGTGGGTTGAGTAAAAACAATGACCCTCTCTTGATCTACCACTGGCTTCAACCCAGCTAATGAGGGAACGGCGACAACTTCAGAAGACAACGGCGAATTATTGAGTGAAACTGAACTCAATGATTGCACGCTTTTACTACTGGCTCTCTTCTCCAGTGTTCTTCTGTTTTCTGATACTGGCGAAGAATAAACACCTTCTAAATCAATGTTAAGATTGGGATCTGCATAGTCTTGGTCCTGATTAGAAGCTTGTATTTCCAATTCTGTCATTACTTCCTGTTCTCGGGGACTGGAAAGTCTCTCATACTGTGCTGCAAGGGATGAAATCGACTTGGAAACCATGGTAACTGGCTCGTCTTCGGATGGGAATGACAGTGATGAAGCCTGTCGTTCAACATGGTTCTGCTTAGCATCCACTCCTTCTTTAACGCTGCGATCTACCTTTGGTCTACGTGCTCGATCTATCTGTTCTTCGTGGTCTGCCTTTGGACTGGAAGACTGTTCTGCGAGCTGTTTTTCTTGTGGTTCAGCCACTGTATCGGAATACTGATTACGCCCTTTGGAAGGTAAAGATTTCACTTCTAAAGTCTCGGGTTCTTCTATGCAATACTTTGGACTTGGGACACTTGATATATCTAGGGAGGAAACAAGTCAAAACAATTGGAAAAATAGATGACGTCGACTCAAAACAAAGAGAGAATTGTTTCGTGACGAAAAATAAACGAAAGCCATACCGATGGAGCTGGCATTATGTGGGCTCTGAGAAACAAGAAGCTCTACTCGTGACGGGGCGTTCTTAAGGAGACCAACAGCACCCTCATGGGTGACTTGTTCTAAACTCTGTCCGTTTACTGCCAAAATCCTGTCGCCTATAGGAACGAGAACATTTTAACACACAACTCAGTGATTACCACACACGATTGTAATGTAAATCATCATCAAGGTCTTTTAGCAACAATAACGTAAGTAACAATAATAATAACTTAAATAATATTATAGTAATAATCATAGTAGCAACAGTAACAACAACAACAAAATTCTGTTTTTTAAATACCCTGTAAACATCTAAAGCCGAGCGTAAGCTCAATTGAAATATCACGCTTTCTAAGTTTGTCCATCTTAACCAGAATTAGGAGATTGAAATCCGAACATCAGTGCAGCCTTTAAAAATTTATTTTTCTTTTTTTTGTGGGTTAGGGGGTGGGTCGAGATTCAGCAAAATCATATGACTGCAATTCTGACCTGCTTTTAGTCTTCCATCCTTCCAAGCGGGGCCACCCTCTGTAATGGACTTGACGTAAATACCGAAGTCTAACCTCTTGGAGTTCTCACCTCCAACAACAGTGATACCTGAAAGAAAAGTGCTCTTTTCCAGAACAATGAACAGGAATTTAAGAACTAGATGCCGTTTGTCACAATGTCGAGATCCTCAACCAAAGGGCTGCTAAAAAGCCTGTTGAAAGTAAATTATCAAACAAAAAAAACCGGAAAACAACGTTTCCTTTCAAGTGAATTTTGTATGTGCCTTTCACTGTCTGTCTCTATACTTTCTCCACGAGTATACTGGCTGATATATTTCATTAATTCAAATCGCCAAAAGACTCATAATATCTTAACCTAAAATTCGTCTATCATTTCTAGAGATGTCCAATAGATTATCTTTCTTTTTTTTGTTATCACGTTTAGAGTAAAATCTGGAAGGAACGTAAATATAATGTCAGAGCTTTGTCGAGATAATTCAAAAGATCAAGGTGTTAAACATGTTAGCATGGGCATAATAAAAAGCTACGAAAGAGGATATTACTGATATTCCGCGATATCTTAGCTTTATTCCAAAAATTGAAAAAAATCAAGCATAAAATAAACTCTTTACAAACCTATTCCTTCGCCTGGCTCTCGGTCTAACTTGATCACTTTAATTTTTCGATCTGGTGAAGGTGCGATCTCCTTTCCGATTTTCACTACAAACAATTCGAGTTTAAAACACTTCGTGTAACGCAAATACTTAATAAGTATTCATTATGCAATGTCGTTGTTATAAACAATCGTAAAATACGGGGAAAATGAAAAATCGATGCTCTATGATTCGCCTTCAGATCCTTAATACCAAACCTTGGGTAACGACCTACGCTTTAATGAAGAAAAACTAGATTTAAATATTTGCGGTACAAATCAAGAACCATTTTTTGTTTTTAATTTCAAATCCGACTGTAAACAATAATATAGAAAAAATGTAAGCGTTTGAATTTATTGCTCACAATACACAAACGAAAAAAAAGAAAACATATGTTAAGATATCTTCGATTGAAGAAAAAAGTTCAGTCTTCCACAGGCTGGCGAACGCATGTTCAATTTCGCGTTGCAAATTAAATCATTAATTAATTCTATTCATAATTTCTATGGCTTAAACTTTACGTTCTTAAATCCTAAGGAGCAGCTCGTACGAATTAAAAAAAGGTAAAAATGAGAAATTCAAACAAGGTTGAAACAGCAAGTAATAAGAGTACGAAAGTCTTTCTAGGTAAATTTTTACTTACAGTCTTGAGATTTTACAACTGGCTCATAACACCTGTTCAACGGGCGTTATTATCAATTTCCGAGTTTATAAATTAAAAAATTGGAATGGCTTACTATACTTTGTGCGAATATCTTCATCTATCAAGAAAAATAAAATGATATTATAAGTAATAATGCATGTTTACTGATTTGTCTACAGCTTCATGAACGCTTTCCTTTTCTTTTTTGTCTTTTAACGTTCAAAATGGAAATCTATTGATATGTTTCTTTTCTCTTCCCGATATAATAAATACTTTTCATAAAAAATTCGAAATTTAAATAGCGGCTACTATAAAATTCCGAGTTACATTTCCGTAAATCCCTCGACGTAACAAGCCATAAAAACCGCAATTTCCTTTACAATCACTACATTCATAGGTAATAAATCCGATTTTGTGTTTCATATATAGCTATAGCATTTTTATATTTTCTGTTTTATTATTACGCTCTTATTTATCGAGCGGTTATGAACAACTTGCTATTCTGTGTTCTTTCTCGTAATGGGAAATATCAAAACGAAAACAACTCGATTCCAAGCAACGCCCAGGAATTCTAGAACCCGCAAAACTTCTGCAAAAAAATAAGTCCTCTGCAGTGCTTTAGAAAGAAATTGGCGCCTGATGATATCGGATGTCGCCACTAAGTTGCGTTTGCTGTTGTTTTAATAAGACTCGTTTTCTTGTTTAAACGGTTCTTTCAGATTAATTAAGTGAAAGGGATTATTCATCGTAGAAGATAAATAATAAAACAATATTTATTAGATTGTCTCACGATTACACTTTTCAAACTGCTTTCGGTTAGATCCATTTCCAAACAGAGAACCTCAGTGTCTAGAACTAGTGATACTTGGTTATATTTCATTCAAGTTAATTGTAAAGGTCTGTATTTCTTCTTTACTTGAACTTGATAAACAACGAAATCATACAAAATAACCTTTTGATATAAAAATCAATCGAGCTTCTGAACTTATTACACTTTGATGGTGATACAAAAATTATGCAAACTGGGATGCATTTGTATACAAGAGTGAAATTACAACAATGAAGAATATCTGCTTCATGATCAGCAGTTTACGTAAAACACACAAGCACTCACATGCCCTTGCAGTGGTTCTAGACAGGTTGAATCACGTTTAGAAAATAGGGGGTGTTTGATACCAATCCAAGAAAGGTTCTACACCAACACATAACTGACGGCCTGTCGATTGGTTACGAGTCTGTATTTTTAATACTACTTTCAAGAAAATTCAAGGTCAGTGTGTCAAGCAAAAGTTTTAGAACACCGTTTCACAATTTTCACATTTTGTTAGGCAACGATAACCGATGAGACTTTGATTACTTCAATGGTAATTTCAGCGCCGTTCCAAAACTTCAATGTTACACTACTTCACATATTGCCATAATAATCTGGTTTGTTAGAAAGCAATTCCTTGTAAACAATACTCGAGGAAGCAAACTCATTTTTTTGGAACAAATGTACATCCCTTACAGTACAGAGAAGAAATATGGACCGACTTCTCCCTCCCATACCACTACTTCCACCATTACCGTCTCTAAAGTGATTTTCATCTACAAGAACAATTCTTGGAACTTGGCTTCTTTTTAAACAAGCACTAAAGGATTCTTCCACATTATTCAAATACTGAGTACTGTTAATATCCAGTTTGTCTTTTCTATTTTATCAAAACACCTTCTTACCTTCAGTTCCTATCTTGCGAGTGGGATCATTCGCAGTAAGAGCTTGGCTAAGCACAGAAGCATCTGGATAGTTGAAAGGAAGTAACTATAGTTTGATATAACCTCTAACTAAACACAACCAAAATGCTAAAACTCTTTTTCCACAAAACTGACATAAGAATACTTGCACAATTTAAAGTCTGTTCTCTGCACTCACGTTATAAATCTGCAACAAATATTTGCGATGCGACTTATACCAATTATCATCGTGGTAAAGGAAATTTAAAAACAATATATACTGGGTAAAACCTGAGTACAAGTTCCCTACTTCTTGACTACTTTAAGTGAACTAAGTAAGACTATTGGTAAACCATCTGGATAGCAAGCGTCTTAAACTCACGAACCTCAGATTCCATATGCCTTGAGACCAGAGTAAAGTTGTCTACAAGCATCTTACCTGTTAGCATGAGCATTCAAGGGGTTTAGATCCCCAGCCTTTTTCAGAAGCAGAAAAGGGGGTTCATCTTGACAATTGGCTTGAAGAAGTGTGGGATCTAGATCCCCTGCCAGTTTTGGTAGCAAAGAAAGTAAACTCCACTCTATGCAATGGCACTGGGAAGTTTAGAACCATATTCATCTTGAATTGTGGCAACGGAAAGCAGTAGAGTGAGCTAGAAGCCGAGTAAGCAAAAAAAGGAAAGATCCAATTAAGATGAATGTCATTAGCCTTTGGAACTCTCCGGCACAGTTGCCTAGCTGTGACCGTGTAACCTGAGGGCCTGGAAATGAAGCTCGACCATACCACTGTAGAGTGTCTCTGGAAAACTTTCTCTGAAATGATCCGATTGTAACAGCTAAACCAATAAGTATCATCTTACCCTTCCTAGTGGGAGGCTTGACTCCAACTCGCTTGACTCTTGAGAGACGAGAAAGAGACTTGGCTTTGGAACGAAAAAATGGCATTTTCAACTGAGCAATACAAGATAAATTGTCTCTGTCTTATAAAACAAAAGAGAGTCTTATGCTTTTCCCAAGCCAAAACAAAGACCAGCAACGACT
Organism: Hydrozoanthus sils; assembly: GCA_027575215.2. NCBI lineage: Eukaryota > Metazoa > Cnidaria > Anthozoa > Zoantharia > Hydrozoanthidae > Hydrozoanthus > Hydrozoanthus sils. The sequence continues at coordinate 6,179 of JAOBRD020930639.1, read as the reverse complement.
GAGGTTTAAGAACAGAAGTATCTTCTTGGGAAGGAAAAAAAGATTAACAAATTTTGAAGAAGAAAAGAGAGGAATCCTTTAGACGATGGACGCATGTTAAGGAGGAATACTAGGACCGGAACAGCATGCAAAGATTCAATGAATTTTGAAAGAAAAAGAGATTGAGAATGAATGGTAAGAGGGCTTAACACATGTCACTGAAAACAGTGAGGGTAAACTGTACGAAGATAAACAAAAGTACTAAAGAGCCAATACTTGCGAAGATGTGGAAAGATTATAGACAAAGCCGTTTTTAAAAATGAGGTGGTGAAACGAAAAGACAAACATTCAAATGAACTATTGGTGAGTAAAGACCATATATGTGCTCCTTCGCAAGAATTGTGGCTGGAGTACTGGATTGATACAATGGCAATGAGAGCCCTTGGTTCAAACATTTCTCTTACTGAGTGACAAGAAAAGAAAGACTGACTTGAACAATCTCTCTTATTTAGAAGCAGAATTTAAAAGTGTCCGGGAAAGCGATACACACTCAAATGACGCTATAAGACAATTATGATGCCAGGAAAAAGGACGTAAAGAAAACAAGAGAGAGTTGCAATGTATATATTGTCAAAGGGTACAGTCCCTCGTTGAGATAACTTTAATTCAAAGAGTTTCTTTCTTCATGCAGTTAGCTTCACATAAGTTCAAGAGTATGTTATGTTTACGAAGTTCTCCAACCACAGGACAGACGACATTAGAGACGTACAGCACCTGGCCCGACGCTGGATTATATAAGGGAAATATGTTTAGTCTGACTTCCCAAGTGGATTCCTGAAGCCACCAAAGACCTTTGTAAACCAGAACTTATCAAAGATAATTTCACACTGATTTAACTATGATACGGTTTTTCTGGTCAAAATTGACAAGCCCACTGCTTGTTTGTACCACAGTAACATATCGCATGGCATCGCATTTTTTTTCCAAGTACAGGTAAATGACAACAACAACAACAACAATATTTATTGACCCATTTGAGATATTAGTGTCATAAATTACAGCAAGTGCACAATATTTGAAAGGATTAAGAAGCAACACTTATTGTTCAAAAGACAGCCCTATAATGAAGACTTGAACTGTTTGTTGATTTCATGTAAAAGCTGGGCTAGTTTTCAACATAGAGCTTAAGAACAAACAGATTGCTACACCAAATCATACCCGTTGTTGTAAATAGACCTTTAGTAAGACAACAAGGAAGCCTAAAAAAATTTCCCATTCCATGTAGCGCTAAATGGCTCAAGAAAGACAAGATTTCTACAGTTGAAGAATAAGTGCATAAACTCGTGCTGAAAGAGTCCGCAGTCCGGCACATACATCACCAACAGTGAAAGCTTAACTGGGAAAAATCGTATTGGTTGCTTGGCAACAACTTTACCATCGTACATAAAGCGTTAACTTATTCTTAAAATAGAACCTGCTGGGGTACTTAGCATTTTTCGTGGAAAATCAAGATTTCATTGCATACAGAACATTGATCAATTTTTTCTAAGCAATTTGTCACTTTAGTAATTTATAAACACATCTTTAGATATGCTATGGGATCACGACCATTTTACTTTATCTGGCTGTTTTTTTACTGACAGCAAAAGTTGCATGTCTTGCCACCTGATTGCCGGTACTAAACCTGACTATGTTCCTTTTCCCACTAAATGTCAAATGCCTTGCAATGGTTTTTGGATTTGACGGTTGAAAGATAACCCCTTTATGTAAACCTGACTGACCTATAACATACGGAGCATCAACACTTCTCTTAAAAGAATGGCCAACCATATTTTGTCTAGGTAAAGATCCAACACGACTCGGGGTGTTTCGTGAGGTGTCAAGTTTGTTCTTCCGAGAGTCTTCCTCAATATCTGAGTCCTCGTCACTGGACGGGACAGACATTCTGCGAGGTGCTAAGTTACCGTTTGTTGTTCTGTCCACAATTACTCTGCCATTTTGGTACACATTTCTCCGATCATTCTTCCCAGCTGGAAACTGCTCTGACTTTATTTCTGGTCCAGTTTGATAATCAAACTTGTTTTCTTGTAGACTTTGTGTTCTTTCGCGTGTCATCCCGTTGTAAGGGAGCTGTTGAACATCATTCTTGACCACCTTGCTGGAAGCTTCTGCAGAACCAATCATAGTTTTTCGAATGGTCTTAGTGACGTAAATGAAACGATGTTGAACTTATCTTTCACCAAGCTAAAAAAAAGTTAAAAGGAATTCCTTAAGGAAAACTACATTCTTTGTCACATTTCTAAGTACGAAAAGGAATGAAATAACGATTGTATTGCCAAACAAACTATAAATTCCTAAAAGACAATCATTGTTTTTTTCTACAAACTAATTAGCATTACACGTTATAAGCAATTACAAAAAAAATGGTTGTCATTCTGATCATCATCGAACTCAGGAACACAATGTTGGAAATGTTTATCCTTAAAGGCTTTTATGTTGTCCGCAAAATCGTCATAACCAACATTGGGAACTCTATTGCGGAAACGGTATCCTAAGAGGCTCTCTGTGACACAAAACTTAGGATCACTAACCAGAATTCTTCTGCTTTGCCGAGCTTTCAGCCACTAAACTGTTGTCTGCGACTAGTTTTGATAGCATCTTGTCCGGCTTTTTGTTTGATAAATGGTCATCACCATTTTTGGGAACACGATTTGGTATCGCAAAAGAAAATCCTGAAAAGTTTTTTTCTTGTTGAAATTTGTTGTTGTTACACGTTTAAGGCTGATGATATATTATAAGGAAACACAAAAACTTAAGACTAACCGTTAGTAACTTCCTGTTCAACAGCAGCCAGCCGTGACTTCATCTTCATCTGAAATCTGTGAAAGGCTGTGCACATCTGCAGCAAGTACTTAGCTCTAGAATTTGAAACATTTCAAATTTCAGTGAGAAATTTCGACAAATATCGCAACCTTTGAATAGTTTTTATACCGAAAAAGTCATTTTAATTATTAAGTTCTTTACACCAAACAGTTCCTCGGCAACTTGGTCCAATACCTCAGGCTATCAGCAGGAAATAGATTGTAGCAATCTTTTTACTCTTAAAATTCTTCTGGGTTCACACTGACAATGAGGAATGAAATTCCACGACTTTTCCGTGTCTAAATGTCATTTTCCATGAGCCAGAAATGACAAGAAATCAACGAAACCACAACAACAAAACGGCTATTTACACTTTAATTCATATTTAAATGCCAAATGTGCGATGTGCACATTTTGCATTAAAATTCCATAACTTTTCCAGAGCTGGAAAATGCATTTTCAAATTCCATGACTTTCCACGAACGTGTGAACCATGTTCTCTTATCGACACTGCATAAGATAAATTAAATTCAGACGGTTTAATGTTAAAACAGAGATGCAAGTTGTAAAGTTAATATGAAGAGAACAAACTAAAAGTACAATCTTTATCAAAGCATGAGAGACTAGAGTTCAAGGTCTTTAACCGAACCTAAGGCAGCTTACTAATATTTTACTTCGCATATAAATGACACAACCTCTTTTCTTAAGGAAATTATGGGAGATGATCAAACAAGGTTTGAAGATAAGAGAAATTCTCTCAAAATGAACACAAGAAAACTACTGATCCCAGTTAGGAGAATTTACCAACACGAAATAGATGTTATTTGCCAGCCAGGAGGTCCGTATTGAGAACAACTGTGCCAGAGGTCTTGTGTAAGGACCGAGGCGGAGGTCCGTACGTAGACCAAGGGCACAGTTTTTCTCAACAATACGGACCTTCCAGATGGCAAATAACGTGTTTATTTTTTCCCCGTGTTTTCGTATTGCTTTTTAAAGGCGTATGTTCAGACGGTTTTCATTCAGTAGGATAATAAAATTCACTGTCGCTATGAAAAATTTATTCGTCGGATATCATGTCAAAAAAAAATTTCAAAAAAACGTTTTAAAAAGTTAACGCGTTACAAGACTTGCGAAACTAAAAAGAAAATTGAAACTTTAAGCTTAGTCGTCTTATCACGAAGTCACTATCGGTATTTGACCACGGGCAAGATCGTAAAATTCCGCCTGCTCACGGAACCAATCAGATTGCAGGATTCATTTCATCTTGCCCGCTCCCGAACCAAAAAAAAACTAATATCACCCTAAACAAAGAAGAAAGCTTGAATTTGACTTGATAAAATTAATTCAAGACACAAATTATTCCCAATTAGTTCCAGTTAGGTACTCAAACTGCCTAAAGTTTACTTACTTCTTATAGTGTTTGGTGTAAAACGTCAACTTTGAACGTCCGCCACCTCCAGATTCAGCCATCCTCGGCTCAATGAAGAATTTCCTTTTCTGTAAATCAGAATATGTTTGGATTACTTAGAAAGTATGTTATGAGTTTGTCATAATACATAGTTAATAATGTGTACTCACTGTACCCATAATCGATATATCAAATACTGCTTAAGAAATGCATTTATTTATTTGTTTAGACACGGAAATTAATCAAAAAAATTACAAGAATAATAATGATAGAAACCTACTTCAATTAAATATCTATCAATTACAATTAAATTCAATAACTTATGTGCCCAAATAACTATTATTATGGTTAACTAACTATTAAGTAACATTAGAGTAAGTACAAAACCTTGCTTTTCATGAATACCAAAAAAAAAATTGATACTTTCAAATTAGTGATTACGCTGGAACTAGTGACTACGCGAGAAGTCTGCTGCAGCCTGATAGGAAGCTTTTGAGAATACTTGCCTGTCGCAATTTTCTAAGGGCAAACTATTCTAAAGCACAGCCCGACTATAACTAAAGCTGTTTCTTTTGAAGTTCGTTCGAGGTAGCGGAATTGCTAGTTTGTGTTCAGTGTCTCTCAAGGAATAGTTTGTTATATTACAACGGTTTATTAGTTTTGACCTAAGATAATCGAATTTAGATAATCGTTCTGTAAGTCTAGTTCAGAACACTCTGGACGTCCAAAATATTCAGTATTTTATGACGAACAAAAAAAATGTTAAAACGCGGTTGAATTAGCATAGTTTAGGTAGTACAGGTTTCTCATGGCTCTGCCACTTTTGCATCTTAAGGTTATCCAATGCACTAGTACCAATGTACCAAAGCACTCAGAAACAATACCTGGAATGATAACTTCTTAGTCATCTGCCAGGAATTCCTGTTAACTGGAGTTTTGATGTGACCACAAGCCTAAAGTTAAAAACAAAGATATGAACTAAAAGGCGGACATATCTAAATTAATTTGGAATTCTAGGTTTAACATTATTATCTACTTTTTACACAATTATTCAATCAAATCGGTTTACTTAATTTTGTTTTCTGATTACTTCTCTTTTTGGGCATGTGTGTAATTGTGTTATTCTTTATTTTTATATTACTTATGCTATTGTTTGGGTGTTTTTGCTTTTAATGGTGAGATTTTTATAAACCGAATGGAAAATAGTCTATAAAGACCATGTCAGAAAAAGAAAAAGAAAATAACTAATCCCGAAAATATACTTCATTAACTACAATGGCTTAATGCCAATTTACAATTTTTTCTCAAATTTATAATCGATTGAAAAAAAAAGTAAAAGACTGAGCTGGGAACTTTCAAGTCAGAGGGACTTCCCTTCCGCTATTTCTAAATTTATATACAAACACTTCTCTTTTGAACAACCTTCAAAATTTAAAGGAAAACGGATCTTATCACCCCTTACCTCATACACTGTTACACCACGTACGCAGATGCCAAGCCATTTTTCCTCTCCACTAGACTTTTTGGACTTAAACGACAAATAACAAAGTAATATTTTTCATGTTGTGTCTGATTGCACAGTACCCATCACAATAACAAAAGCAAATCAATTTTCATTTTTCGAATACAAGAACACAGCAACTGTAATGTTTTCGTTTGTTTTGTGCATGCAACATATTACACCAGCAAAACATTGACAATTGGTTCCCAGTATTTAAATCTGGCACTAATATCCGTAAGTGAAGTTAAATTATACCAGCAAAACATAGAAAATTCTTTTCCAGTACTTTTTAAAACCTGGCATTATTTTCCTTACGCGAAGTCATCCCAACATTCATATATCTAAGCTGAAATCATCCCCACATTCATATATCTAATCTGAAGGCATCCCAACATTCATATATCTAATCTGAAGGCATCCCCACATTCA
>JAOBRD020930533.1:0-12369 GCA_027575215.2 Hydrozoanthus sils | reverse complement strand
GCTGGTAATTAAATTGTTTTTTGGTCATAAACAATGCTATTCCCTTCATAGAAAATAAGACCCTTTATAAGATTCTAAATTGCCAATAACTATCGCAAACCATAAGATCCTATCTACAGACTTCAAAAAATGTGTGTTCTTGTATAGAGGTTTTAACTGTGTTTTTTTATAGCATGCAAAAAGCAAGGGCAAACCTGCGGAAGATGAGTGCTTCCAGTGTGGAAAAAGTGGTCACTGGTAAGGATTAAACTGATAAGCAAAGTTGTAATTTGCACTGTCATGTATAGGTTGTAAGAGGCGTTGCAATTTTAATTTGATAAATGAAATGATGTTAGATTCTTCATTTAAGTTATTTTGATTAAAACAACCTTAAATCCTTTGATATTATAACATAAGGGGGTCAGCAATAATTTGAATGACTCATTTATTAATGAGTTGAATGAAAAAAGGTTTTGGAATAAAGGTAGTTCTGTTCAATTCACAAGTCTTTTCTGTTTTCTGCTTCGTAGTTAATTACCATACTTTTTAACACAGGAATGGCAGGTTCATTTCCTCCATATATAATTTATATGTATGCAAAGATACAATAGCCACAATTGATCATTTCATCCATTTTGCTTTCAAGAATTCAATTTAAGGACTCCTTAAACTAGTAACCTCTTTGGGGGTGGTGGCTCCAATACTCTCCCAAGTCCTTAAGAAGGTTCCTGGATTTGGATTGTTGTGTTGGGGCAGAAAGGGCTTGACATTTTATAAGGATTATTGATTGCATGATCATTGTGGCACACACAAACTCATACACTGTGTTTAATCTTTTCTGTTTTACCTTCAGTTGTTATTTGTCTTCAATTTATTGTTGTTTTGCAGTATTTATATTAATACTTTATTGTTACTTCCAACCTTAGGGCAAAAGATTGCCCCGTGAGAAGAAGGTAATCATTTCGGTTTTTGTTACTCATTGTACCTAGAGTAAAATGTTCAATTGATGTTGCTTTGAGACTTGTGCAAAGTTCTAGGGAAATACAGGCTTCAAAACACCATTCAGAAAATATGTCTTATTTAATTGTAGACAGTTCAAGTAAACTATAATTTCGGCTGGCTGTTTTTGGCATGAACAGATTGTACATCAGTGCTACTCATCTCTCAGTTGCAGTCGTTTTGAGATGATGAAATCAGGTTTATCTCTGATCTTACAAGCATCCATTTTCCGATTACTCCTTTACAAAATCATTTCATTTTGAGTTGCAGTTGAAAATATAATTTGCCAGAAGGATTGCAAGTTTGCCAGCTATTGCTGGGAGCTGTTTTAAACCCTGAAAATTATAAAGAAATCAATGTTACAAGATGATGAAAAGGTTGTTACAACTGTGTTCAAAGCATGCAAGTAGCTCTAAACTTCTTTGTCTATAGTTTTTTTTTAAATCTGTCAGCATGTTCTGCGTCAAAAACATAAACCTTTTACTCAAAAAGTTTGGAATTGAAAGTTGAATTCTATTTTTTTTTTCCATCACAGGGGAGACAAATGTTTTTCTTTTTGCATAGCTTATTTTAACAACCATCGTATGTATTTAAAAAATTCTGTTGTTCATATGTAAGGATAATATTATATAGTCTCTTGTTTTAACTGATTAATTTAATTTTTGTTGACCACAACAGGATGTATGGTCGAGAACGATATGATCGCTATGATTATTATCGGCCACCACCTCCCAGATATTATGATGATCGTGGACCCCCTGACAGAGATTACTACTATAGGAGTCGAAGCCCTCCTTCTTATGGAAGGAGATCTCCCCTTAGGTGAGGCCTACTTAAGCCATTTTTCACAACAGTGTTTCAGCTTTTGAATCAAAATATTGAAAAACAATTGCTTAGATAGCGCAGTTAATGAGGTACCAGTTTGCCATGCTAGAGGATCGGGTTTTGATTTTGGCCATTCCTTTACTTATGGTTTTAGATATACTATTTACTATAAAATTACATGCAAATGGTTAGCTTTTGCACCTTTGTAGTAAGGCTGTTGGTCCATAGTCTCTCATCATTCTATGTGCCAATTTGGTTGTAAACCTTGTGCTAGGTAGTTAGAAAGATTTACCAAATGACATTTGTTGTTTTTGGGACTGAAATAGTAAGCCACATTTAAGCCAACAGCATTATTCTTCTTTAGAGTTAAGCCAACAGAAAATTTGAAGAAATTCGTCAGGAACTGAGGATGACCTGTCTGGAAAAATACCAGTTGTGCTACTTTCTTGATGAGTCAAAACTTAACTAAAGCTCTTTTTCTTAGGTATACTGGATCTTATGAAGGATATCCAACTTCGTCAGCAAGAGACTACTATGGTCGACGGTAAGGCAGGAGAAGTGCATTGATAGAGGAGTTTCAGTCAAGTTTCAGTTTGTCGATTATGTTAGAAGGCAGACAGACAGTAGTTGAAAGTCGAAATATGAAGCATCATCCTGCTAGACAGTTGGTTAACTGCCTTTAAATTGAATATTGGTAGTTTTGTAAAGCAAGACAAGACAGTTTCTGGGGATGAGCAGACAACATCTTCCATTGCAATCCTTGAGCCATTGACCAAGATAAAACTTGTTCCAGTAAACTCAGCTGTATAAATGAGTGCCAGTGTCTGCCGGGGCTAATTTCCATTACAAGATGGGATTTAAAGCTCAAGAATAATTTTGCTAAGAAAAACAAGTTTTAAATTGTTTCAAATTAAATACATCTCATTAATGGAGTTTCTTCCTTGTTTATTTCATTGCATCGGTCATGCTGTGCCTCATTTCCTCGGGATTAACCTACACGTTGCGGTGCCTTACGGGTTATTTTTGCGGTGCTGTGTACGGGCCTCGTGCAGATATGGACCTCCTCGTGCTCCACCACACTACTGACGGATGATGTAGAGTCGGACGAGCGGACGGAAACTTATCTAGTCGGAGTGAAATTTGAAATTGTTATTTTTTTTTACATTTTCGCGTGATGATAGCAACCCCAGAAGACACATTTTAATGTTTGATCTTTTCTGTTTTTGTTATTCTATTGTGCCAGCTTCGGGAAAAGACTTGTGGCTATAAGTGGAATAAAATCAAATCATAAAGACTGGTTCAGGTAGATTTTTGTCTAAATTTGAGAAAGAGCTGTTTTTTTTTTCAAAATATATTGTGACCATATTGTGTTCTCCTAAAGCCATAGATAGCTTCAGGTTTTTAAAGTTACAAAGCAGTGCAGTCTTACTAGTATAAAAACTACTGAGTTTCCTCTTCTTGAAGATTCAAGTGAATAACTGTTTTTATTTTAAGATAGAGCTTTTACTTAGTAGTTATACCATCATTATATGTTGTGTTCTCGTGATATACTTGACTATTCTTCATTTACTCCCTTCTTTATTCCTAGTTCTAAGCACAGAGGAATGTTTGAGAAAGAATAAAGGTTTTCACTTGAGTTTTAATACTGTGTTTCTTTGTATTTTTAGTGGCTTCTTAGATTGTATTTATGCTGCAAAGTATGTTTAGCGATAGCCGGCACTTTCAAGTAAAACAGAATGAACAGACACTCGTAAATGCAGTAACAACTGCTTTATATCTATCTAAAATAAAGATTTTGCAAAACACATATTGCTCAGTTACTGCTGTTCGATTGCTTTTCATGAGTGTTGACTCCTTTCTTTCTGCCCCCCAAAAAAAACCAAGAAGGGAATTTTGTTAATATGACCTAAATTGAGGCTAAGATACAATCAAATGATTTTACAAATGAATACACCCCCCACCTCCCCCTTTGTGATCTGGAACTACCCACTTACCTGGCTTTTTTGAGGCTAAGATAAGTCAAGGTTGAGTTAAGATTTGGCCTGACTCCAGGTTTTAGGGAGAACTTGGCAATTTTTGCAAGAAACCTAAGGATAATTTAACAGTTCTACAATTCATTTAGAGCACTGTTTTTACTTGAGTTGGATGAGCTGGTTGCTTCACCTGTAAAAACTTTTACCTCCACATATATTTGTTCAAAAAAGAAAAGCTTGTCAGCATTTTTTGCAACTTAAACTCTTAAGTCCTATTCAGTTATCAACATCTACCTTCGTACATAATACGAGAAGAGTATATAACATTTGGTACTGAGAAAATGAGAAGTGATGAAACACAACGGACTACTGCAGGTGAAAAGTGAAATTCTCTCAAACTTGCTCAATGACAAAAACCAAATTTCACTGACGAATGAATTGAAGACGAGTTTACAGTATTTCAAAGAATGAATAATAAACGTGTGTTTTCCACTATTTCAGCAGTTTGAAGGTAACTCTTGTGAAATTTGACACCTTGTAAGTACCAATGATACCTTTTTGTTTTCTTCCCTAGAAGTGCGTATCTTGAAATAAACATTCTGAAAAAAAAATGTTTTGATTTCAACAAAATGGGACATTTTGGTACACCTAATATAACGTAATTAAGAACGTGACGTCATATGACTAAGATTAAGGATTACTGCGCCTCGTACAGCCACAATAGTGGGGTATAAAAATGCCGGAAAGATATATGCAACTGATTTTCGCTGTTTCTTTAAAACTTTATTTTGACACAACGCGACGCAAGGTACTTAATCTTAATCACAGTGAGCCTGTCATCCTTATTTGACCAAATGTAAACAGTTTCGTAAAAAAGTTCGCGTTTTGTGCAAATCAAGAAAAGTTTTCATGTATGTTCATTTTAGAATATGTACTTTTATATAAGAAAAGAAAGGTTCGGTAGTTCAAAACCACTATCAGGTTATCACGCCCCTTGTCGGCACATCGCGCACTATCAACGACTCATTTTGAATTTTACAAACTTACAGATTTCAATTTTAGATCAAATGGATTAAGGTTACGGTAGCTAAATGTTTTCCTTCCCTAAGCTCCAAGTCCGTTCGATTGTGAGCTAAACTATCCTTTATTATAATTTTTTCCTCTTGACAGTTAGATTGTAAAACGGTGTCAGCGATTTTCGATACGTTTGGTCATTCACGTTTTACAGCCGAATCTTGAAACTTGTTACTTGCGAAGGACTTTTTTTTTTTGATAAGTCGTCCGATAAAAAAATCTAAGCTGACTTTCAAACGCCGTTTTGAAGCTCGCGTATTATACCACCGCTGTGCCAAAATTGGCTATAACAGAACAAAACCTGTCTGAGATGGAATCTGTTTTACAGCTTTTTTGGTGCAAAAAGTTTTTTCGAGAAAAAAAAAAACATTTGAGAAAAATTGCTCGTACACCATTTTACTTCCGGTGACGAATTTGGACTTTACATATCCTCAAGAACTACCCATGTTATCTAAACAGTTTTTTTTGCCTGAAAGGTCGTCTCGATGCCAATAAATTTCCCGCAAAGTAAAAAAATCTTATACGTTTTACCCATTCAAACAGTATACCGTAACTTTAAACACGAGGTTCCAGCTTTTGATGAAATTTGAATACATTTTGAAATGTAATGGCGGAAATGACCCATTTTCAACAGTTCGAGATTATTTTCACCTTAATCGTGAAACAGTTTAATTTTTTTAATAGTAAATATAGTCGTTGGCATAATACCATTCTTCTGGTAGGCGTACGTTGTGAAAGGCTGCTTATGAGAATTAAAATATACGAAATTTATCAGCAGAGCAGTTCGAAATTCGAGCGTGCTTCGCAAGACCAAATTAGACAAACAACATCGATCAAGGCCCGCGTATGGTCGTTATTTTAATTGTTGAAATTAAGCTTTGGGAACTAAAATTCATAGTTGTAACACTGATAAAATTAAAATCGGACAAGGTGTACTTCAACAAGCAAACATCTTGTATAGTCCCCCATCAGAAAATAAGTGAGCGCTGTAGTTCGAGATGACTTTCGTAATCTGTTTTGATCAGGTGAACCCTCGTTTGTGATAAACACACACATTCATGCCAAGGGTTCATTGACGTCTTTCTTTTCTTTTTTTGGACGATAAGCAAAAAGGAGATAAAGGACGTTAACGAACCCTTGTTCATGCTGATTTATCACTCTATTTAGCTAAGACAGTTATTTTTGGAACTGGCTTTTATTCGGTTCTTTTCGTCTGTCTTTACTTTCGACAGCTGTTAACATTCAACAAACTTGCATTCTCCGTGCAAAGCAAAACGATGGTCGGGAGTTCTGTATTCTTTGCTGAATCAGGAGGTTTCTCAATTTTTGTAGCAGGAAAAAGCTCCGTGGAAAAGTTGATCGTGGGGCTGCGAAAGAAGTATAAAAACGAGTGACGTGGTTCAAGAAAGCCAACATCGTATGTTCGAACACTCCACTCGAATTATTTTGGAAAATTTTGCAAAATTGCCGGAAATAGCGATATCTTATTGACCGAGTGCGGGGCCTGTACGAGAGAATATTATAGGCTCGAGGTTTCAACCGTACGTACAGATCGGAGGCAAATGTTTTCCTGGACAGACCGAGCTGACAGTTTCAGATATTACAATGTTTTATTTCATGGCTTCAGTCACAGGTGAGTAAGGGAGAACAAACGCAATGCTTTGCTTTGACTGATTCACATTAGTTTTGTAATATTATAAGGGTTTTTGCAAACGTTTCTTTTTAGAATGTGGCATTCGACTCGTGACAAAAATGCAGGGAGTGACCACATAAATAATCCTGCAGTTTACCGAATAACAGTGCCAAGTGATCTTATTTGCTATTTCGGCATCTTGTTTCATAGTTCGACGGTTGTCGACAAATTTACATTTTACCACCGCTAATGAAGGCAGATGTATCTGCTGAAACGTTATTAGAGACAACTATATACTTACATTTTTAATCAACTTTGATACAAGTGTTCAAGAAACCTTGATGAGAAGGCTTTCTTAAAGTCCCTATCAAGCTTAATTTTTGGACCAGGAACTGGTCCCCAGACGCTGCTAATCTTGTTGTTGTTGTTGTTTAGGGGCGATGTTTCTTGAAAAAACCCTAAGGCTCCGTCAGTTCGCATCATATCGCAACAAAACTTCCCACAACGTTCCTAAGGGATATTCCCCATCGACAGACGGAGTTAGATTTTTGATTTCTTGATTTTTAGAGAATTTACGAGCAATTTTAGATTTGCGCGGTACACATATTCAAAATTAACATGCATAGCTGAAGAGGACTAAAAGAACTAAAGCTTCGTCAGTTCGCATCATATCGCGATAAAACTTTCCATAACGACCCTAAGGGATATTCCCCGTCGATCGACGGAGTTAGACTTTTGATTTCGTGATTTTTAGAAAATTTCCGAGCAATTTTAGATTTGGGCCATACACGTTGCACTTCACAGTATTCAAAATTAATATGCATAGCCGAAACCGACAAAATTAACTAAAGCTCCGTCAGGTCGCATCATATGGCGATAAAACTTTCCATAACGACCCTAAGGGATATTCCCCGTCGATTGACGGAGTTAGACTTTTGATTTCGTGATTTTTAGAAAATTTCCGAGCAATTTTAGAATTGGGCTATACACGTTGCACTTCACAGTATTCAAAATTAATATGCATAGCCGAAACCGACAAAAATAACTAAAGCTCCGTCAGTTCGCATCATATCGCGATAAAACTTCCCATGACGACCCTAAGAGATATTCCCTATCGATTGATGGATAGATTTTTAATTTCTGAAGTTTTAGAGAATTTACGTGCAGTTTTAGATAACGCCGCACACATTGGAAATCACAATATTCAAGTTAATATGCATAGCCGCGAGGCCAACTATATTAAAAAGAAGTAAAGCTCCATCAGTCCGCATCAGATCGCCATAAATGTTTGACAGTGGTAATAAGCAGAAATCTCTATTGACTGACTGAGTTAGACTTTTATTTTTGATTCTTGAGGGACTCTACGAGCAATTCTTGATTGTACCGTACAACACAAATCTTTTCTTATTAATATTCATTGAGAGAAATCAAGTTAAAACATTGTTATGCATTTTCTTTGTTTTCAACAATAATGACTAATGCGGTCGTGATCCACTGACTTGAGCTACTTTAGCGAATAAATAAAGTACACAATTTTTCGTCAGACACGATGACTGCACATGCAGTATACAGCAATATCGCAACAGCGGTTATATGTACGACGGTCGACGAAATAAGAACCAGCGTACAGTGTTTGAGAGCGAGAATCAAATGTAAATTAAAGGCTGTCAAGTAAGATGTATGGGCGAGGAAATAACCAAAGTACAGGGTGTATAGGTTTCAAATTAAAGTAGCCTTTGTTGTTACCCATGACACAAAATAAGTAAACGAAACTGTGTTTGAAGAGTAATTCTAGCTGTCCATTACACACTGTAAATATATTGTGATGTACCAGTTCCTGGTCCCGTAGTACAGTCGTACTTGTTTACTTTTTGGATCAAAACTGTTGTCATTTGTGAACTCAAAATTCGAATAACCAAAGAAAATTTCCACGTCTAGGTAGGCTTTTTTAATCTAGAAAAGATTGGAATGTAAATTTTGACCGAGCAGGCCGGGGACTGGTAACCTGTGACGTACAGCAATGAGTTATGTGGTTTTTGTTTAAAAAAATTCATTTCTGTTAAAAAATGTTATAAAATTTTAATTTCAAACAGTTTCAAGGGAATAATTCTTCGATAAAAGTTATAACAATGTGACTATTGTAGTCAGAATTAAATTTTTTGAGATAAAAAAGATCGTCTCTGCTTCATGCCTTGTGCTAAAAAGTCATCATGCCTCCTGCTACGTCATCATTGCACGCTTCGAGTCTAAAAAATGTAATAGGAACGGCGATAAACGATTTTATATTCGAAAGCTACTATTATTAAAGGGTTCTACATTTCATCTGGAACTTAAAAAATAAAGCTTTATAGGGACTTTAAACGACTTTGCCGCTCTTTCCCTCTTTTCCTGATTGCAAATTTTGACGAACCTGATGACCAACTGGACATCTTTGCTGTTACTAATTTTAGTAACTGTCTCGAAGATCATGCACCTCAAAGGCGGTGTCAACGGCGTACAGGCGTTGCAGCTAAAACGGGATAATCTTAGACGTGAAGCGCACCGCACAAACACCCCAAATGGCTTGGACCACTGTTTGTGAGGTACGAAATAAAATCAAGGCTGCTATACCTAAGGCTCGCAAGGTTTTCATGGAGAAAACTTGACTGTCGAGTAAATCGAAGAACGTTTGGCGCTTGATCCATCGTGTCCTGAATCCTCCGAATCAACCTTTGTTCTTTGTCCCTGACAAGCTTACTGAGTCGCTGTTGGTCCTCAGGACTAAGCCTCTCGTAGGCCTGCTGCTTTTTATCCGAATCAAAACGTAAAGTTTTCATTAAATAACTCCGAAACACTCATGCAAAACTAGTAACTAGTGCTAGCTAGTGTTTTTTAATGGTCGAACTTGTGGCGCCACACAAAACTTTCCATTTTCTCGTTAGCCAAAACTACGAACCCTTGGGAAATACAACTGCATGTAACGCTTAAAGTGTGTAATAAACCTGTTGAAGCTGAATAGAAAGTGTAAAAGTTTAAGATATACAACGAAAACTGGTTTCAGACGATCATCTGCAATGAATTGGACCGTTGCTCCAAGAGTTCGCAAAAATTTCGCATTCAGGTTCCGGTTCAACAGCCGGTTAATTTTAACCCTGGGTTAAGGAAATTTTAAACACTTGTAGCCGGGCACTTGTACTTTAACAATGAAATGTTTGCTTTTCCTACAACTTAACACTGCTCAGAATTTCTAAGAACAGGAACATGTTAAACACAAATATCCAAGCCAAGTTGGTTTGTAACGGATCGTAAGAAACACAAGCATGCGTCGAAAACCTGCCCCAGGTTTAGGGCTAACACATGAGAATGATGTGGCATTAATATTCAAGATTTCTATGTTTTCATGTTCTATTCGCATTTATAAATGTCGAAACACACTGAGGATACCCACAAAAATAATACCAAACAGATCACGGCACGCGCTAATCATATGTGGTATGAAAAAAGAAAGTTTTGTTAATACCTCTCGCGTTTTCAGTGGAGTTTTCCTGAACTGCTGCTGGCAGGTGCTGGCCGGTATTTGGCACATTCATAATGGGTGCATGCAGTGCTGTAAACATTAGTTACAAGCTGAGCATTGGTAGCGTAAGGTAAAAGCTAAACAAAGCTTTAAAGTATTGTTGAAAAAATAGACTTGTGCGAGACAACTGAGTGTAGTTAAGAGAACT
The DNA here is from genome assembly GCA_027575215.2 of Hydrozoanthus sils. Lineage (NCBI taxonomy): Eukaryota > Metazoa > Cnidaria > Anthozoa > Zoantharia > Hydrozoanthidae > Hydrozoanthus > Hydrozoanthus sils. Next base: position 2,182 of record JAOBRD020930533.1, on the reverse strand, counting down.
TGATACGTGATAAAACTCTATAAAATCTATGTGGTAAAATTCCCGTACTTGCCCTTACTTAATTATGCATACAGTAATGGCCGCAAAACTTCACATTTTCGTGCAGTTTTTGGTTGTCAAACTCCACATTTTCATTTCGGGAATTAAAAGATACAATCCTTACCCAAACCCTCAGCATTATTCCTAACCCTAACAAAGAATTTTTTGTTGCTCGTAAAGCGAGGTTTACCTCCGATATTTTGGGTCTAAAGATCAATAGCTTCGAATGCATAATGAAGCATGTGTGAGTACAGAAAGTTTGCCATCTATGTTTTGGCAGTTCTATGGCATCATCTTTTACTGTGATTACACACTTTTCATCAGAGAAATCTCTAGTGGTGCCTTAGAACGGCGAAAAGCCGCATATAGATTTTATAGCTTTTAAATTTTAACATCTTATAACAGCAGTATACAGAAATCGCTTTTGTTCGTTTTATATCGTATCATGTTGTTAAAGGACAACTTAATTTCAATTTTATACCTGATGAAGAGACGTCCAACACATGAGAATTGGCGTTAGCATCTTTTACGGTGAGCGTTGTCGGCACTAAACCAAACGTTTTGGCAAACCACAAGGCTAGCGTGTGAACAATATAACAGCCATTTCTTATTCAACTATAGCCGTGCTGAGAAAAATTAAAAAACCTTAACTACAGCGACACCGTTTTCAATTCCTTGAAGCGGCTAGGGCGCTTTGCTATGCAAGGATCCTGATCGAAGACCTGAAAACACTCGAACAGCTCACCATGAAAGATAGAAGAGACTTTCATATTCTACAAAACACGTTCAAAGCATTGTATCACAAAAATTGGCCAGAATACCTTAAGCTAGAACAACAAATTTGGATTTTCTTATAGAAATCTCCGCTTGCAAGGGGCCCTACGCCTCAAAGTACCTATAAGAAACTACACTTTCCAAGGCAATGCTTCAAGACTTTTTAATAGTTTGCCAGTTTCTACTTTAGAAACTTTTAGAATTTTAGTAGGTTTTGTAATTTAACAAAAGAGTTTTGAAATTGAATAGTAACAATTGATACTTGTTACCCGTGCATTGCGATCAAATAAGAGATATTTTTTAATGTAATTTGACGGTAAAATAGGATAAGTTTTGTGGGCGGGTAGATCGTAGTACTTTTATATAGTGTTCTAAATTTTAGGTTTTAACCTTAGAGTAGTATAGTCAGGGACCATGGAACTATAGGTCTGGGGTGCAGGGTGGGCTGTAGACCACCAACAATTTTGCGGAGAATATAGCTCTTCTAATAAACAGACTTCAGCAATAGCGATTTATTCAGCAATTTTGTCTTTTGACGGACTATGTTAAGAAATGTAACTATATCCGGTGAGATAGTGAAAAAAAAATTGACAAAATTCCATTTAATTTTATTCTTTATTCTATTTCAAATTATTATTGTTATCATTATTGTCAACATGCAATCAGCTTAAAATACAATCGAAATCTAATATCAGTCTCAGGAAAGGCACGCCCTCTGAAAGAGGCGATTTTAATAGGCATTTTTCTATTCATAGCTACCATGGCCGAGAAGGGCCACTTCAGACTTCAGACTTCAGACTTCGGACTTCGGACTTGCTGGAATTCGGACTTCAGACTTCAGACTTAATTCGGACTTCAGACTTCAGAACTGACTCAGGGATTTGTGTTTGTTCTTTCTGTCTACTTGTTGCTGGAAAAACCTTGGGTCGAAGTAAGCTTGTGAAAAGTATGGGAGGATTTCTCTTAATTTCGTAAATATAATTTGTTTTGAAGATCAAGAACAATACTCACAGTCAGTATTTTTCAAAAAAGCAACTTTAGTTTAATTTAAATTTTTTTCGTTTTGCAGGATCTTATTGAGATTATTTTGTCCTGTTGGTTCTGTGCTGCCCCCCGATCTTAGTGCTTTACAAGGTGCAATACCAGACGTAGTAGACAACATGGTGCAAAGCTAATTTCATCAAGATTTTACTTATAAAAAAATTATCGCACCTTTGGCTCTACGCCACGGTATTGTTTTGTCTTTACGAAGTCTTAAAAGGACAGTTCATCGTTTAGGGCTCAAAAGAGCTCGACAGGACAACGAATCGTCCTTGCAACGTATAGTTTCTGCCATCGTTACTGAAATTGAGACTTCCGTAGGTTCTTT